>ML283086.1:151087-178045 GCA_005239495.1 Nicotiana undulata
CCAAACCATTTTTAATTTTTTTTTTCCCCCCCCCCCCCCCCCAATTGGTGAGCTGATTTTATTGTAAGGATTCCGTTGGGAGGGACTGTTGCTCCATTTGTATTGGTGTTCAATGGGTTGATATTGCTTTTTGTATGTGCTTGTGATTTTGTTTTTAACTTCTGTTGGTAGCTGGAAAGATATGTTACTTAGGTTATAAGCGTTGTTTTCAATTATCCCGTTTAGTGATTGATCTTGTTCATGGCTCATTAGAGGGCCCTGGATTTGAGACCTTAAAGTCTCCTTGTTGCCCAGCCAAGCATCCTCCCATGTTTTAATGAGTTGTCCATTCCTAACTTCCCAGTGGATACCCCATTTGCAGATGTTTGCGCCTATGATAATGTTTTTCCAGATATGAGACCCGTTTTTTTCTTGAAGGTTCCAGCTAAGTTGTGGGTTCCTGCTGTTTTCAGAGGTGCTGCCCAACAGGAAGTTCCTTTGAATGCGATCAATTTCTTAATAGTAGCTTGTGGGAGGTCGTAAATTTGCATGACGTGATTGGGGATTGCTGCCAGAGTCGAGTTAATGAGGGTTGCCCTACCACCTATGTTTATGAGGTTTATTTTCCATCCTTTTAGTCTGTTATTTAGACGGTCGATTATATATTGAAAATCTTTTCTCGAGGGGTTTGAGAAACTTATGGGAAACCCCAGGTACTTGCCAAATTCCCTAGTGTGTCTTATTGCTAGGCAGGTACTAAAGTCATTCCTCGTAGCCATTGGTGTATTGTTCGAAAAAATTAGCCTTGATTTGTTAAAATAGATAGATTGGCCTGAGTGAGCACAGAATTTGTTGAGGGTATATATATATATATATATTGTCTCTTTCCTTTTTTTCCTTTTTGTGCCGAGGGTCTTCCGGAAACAACCTCTCTACTCCTCCGAAGTAGGGGTAACGTCTGCATACTCCTACCCTCCCAGACCCCACATGTGGGATCTTAATGGGTGGTTGTTGTTGTGCTGTGTTCGATCTAGCCCTTACAAAACTGATGGGAATTTTTCTTTTCCCGGTAAAGCCTATCAATCCTCTTCATTGAAGAATGCGGGCCTGTGCCCCTCCCATCATTGACAGGGAAAAGGTCAGGCGAGGCCAGGCTAAGTTTTGCCAGATCAAATACTTAATGCCACTGATCATTTTGGAATTTATAAGAAAACAGTGGCTACTGGAAAAACAACTTAACTCAACCATCTACAACAGTATTCAAAATTTAAACTACAATCCATATCAGAAGCAAAAAATGCCACAAGTTTAAACATTTAGAAGCACTTGGCTAATGTTCAAGGAGGTGAAATCAAGATTGACAGAGGTCACAATCGTCTGCTGAAGCCCCCCAAGGCATGAACCATGGTTTCAGACCTCTGAGCTGATCAAATATTTTCTCATCATAAGAAACCAAAAACCTCGCATTCACGCTGAGTAAGCTAAACGAACATGATAAATCACACACTAGTACTCGGGATAGCTATGCTAAAATATTATAGTTCCTTGACCATATTCAACAAAGTATCTCAAAATGGCTTTTGTAAACAGACTGGTCTACTCATTTGAACCAGCAGGACCAACAAGGACTCCTTGTGCGGAGCCTTCCTTTCGACCACTCTCCTCCTTTACTTCTGCATCAGGCTTTCTCATTCTAATTTTATACTTGGTTTCAAAGTCAGATATTTCCTTTTTCTTTTTCTCTAGAGCTTCATTTAGGCGAGCTATTACTTCCTCAATTCCCTCCTTATTACGTTGAACAGCAGGCAGGACTTCCTTGATAGTTCTCTCTACAAGAACACCTCCAATCATCCTATAACACCGCCTTGAAGGGTCAAGTGGTTGTATAGCATTGATCACAAGTGAGTGTTCACTAGCTTCCATCTCTAGTTCCGTAATTTTAGAGTAAATCTGGTTGATCTCAGCCCTCATGGAACCATATATGTTAGCAACTGCTTGCTCATTGATTGGTTCTTCAGCTCTGGCAGCCATAGCACTGACACAAAAAAAGACACTCTGTCAAACATCATATCCAGACTCAGCTGCTTCAACCACTTTATATTGATCAAATTCAGAAACCGTGGTGATGTAAGAGCACTTGAAATAATCAAATATTGCTGTTGTATCAAGGCAGAGGTAATTTCTCTCAAGTGACTAGTACAAAAGAGAAACCAAAGGGGCAGCAGAGTCCATGTTATTGATTCAAGATTCAAAGCAAATAATTGTACAAAAATATATGAAAATGTTGGCTTGGATAGGAAAGTGAAGTTATGACTTCTCCAGGCTTAGAATTGCGAGGAAGCAAAGAAGAAAAGGTACTCAGAAGAAAAGGTACTCAGGGGGAGAACAAATTTTTTTTTTCTCCGGGAGTACTCTTACCATCCTTGCATAAGATTTAAGTGTTTCTCCCAAATAAAAGCGGCTATATCATCAAGTGACTAAACACCAATGTTGCATAAAATGGCTTATATGATAATATATTGTTCGAATTTAGTTTACCCTGTCAAGGATAATGCCTTTTCTTGAGCCCAAGGATGCACAAAATAGAGATAGCAAATTTGAGTTATTAAAAATTAGGACATAGATTTTAAGACCACAATGATTATGCAAATTCATGATCATACTCACAGCCTGCTATAAGAATTTCAACCTTCTATCCCGATAACAGGAGCAAAGTTTAGTTAAGACAAACATTCTCATCACAGTCACTTTCTCACGGCAGCGGGATATAACCACAGTACAGGCCTTGAATTCCAATAGGAACCCCACGTAAAGTCATCTAATGCCATTTAGGAATAGCTGAGGCCAAGTATAGAAAACTCAGCAAGAGTTGGACTATACGTTTGATTGAGGGTGGGCAATTGCACCTTAACAAGTTTTGGAAAGAACCATTTGTTTGTATAGGGTAAAATACAATATGACACGCGGTCATTTAAAGGAAGGACACGTGGAACCCATGACGAGGATGGCCGAAGACCGAACACATATATTCTGCTTGTCACCGGAAGAGATAACATTCATAGGAGTGTGTTAAATGCCTTGCGTCCGGTAGCATTTAACAAGGAATATTCTGCAGCATTAAGAGCAACGACCCGATACATGGAATTTGGCCAAAGTCACGCGGGACATGTACCTTGATTTGTTTTGGGAATCGTAATTATGTCACGCGAACGTGTACACAATCACGATAATAGATTAGAACACGCCTAAAGCATCTTACGAATATTCGAAAGTTAATTAATTTTCTAAGGTTAGGGATTGTGTGTGGGAGTCTACACTTAGGGAATGACTTATTGCAGACACGGTGCGAGATTAATCAAATTGGTTATGAAGCCGTTGGCTACACATTAGGCGTCTTCTATAGGCTTATAAAGGTGCAAGGAATATGGACTAAAGGTTTATTCTTTCAGTTAATACTTAAAAGATAATTGAGAGGTTAGAGCTGGAAGGTTAACAGTTATTTTGTATTACTAAGGAATCTTTATTAATCAATTCTGGAAGAGTTTGGTAATTGAACTACATATCTTTTAATCAATCAATTCTTCACAAACTAGTCACTGAAGAGTAGCGTTATTGGGCTAGAGTTGTCGAGTACCCAAATTGGATTTTTCGACAAATTGCTTGTGCATGCAGGGGTTCGAGTTAGAGCCCAAGGCATCCCCTGGCCGTCATGATTTAGTTTAATAAAACTCTACATAAACTGGACCAGGCCCAAGCAAGTGCCACATGCCATGAATGTACAATCAACAAACTTTTACAGTTAATTTACAGCACTGTAACAACAGAATCAACTGCAGTAGAACAAAGAAGGAATAACGAAACTATTGTGAAAATAAATTATTGCAACACTGTTCATTCTAATAGAATTAATACTACAGCTTCTTTTATAGCTCATCCTGACTTTACCACACACAAACTTAATTACTCAAAGCTTGAAAACACATGGGTCGAGCTGGTTTTCTAAAAAAAACGAGCAAATCAAACCAATTAATAACCAGATCTGCCTGTCCTAAGCCTTCTACTTAATAATTATGTTTCTGATTAACCAATACACGATCAAGTGCAGCAGATCTCTAAGGTTAAAACATCATAACAAGTGCCAACAAATTTAATCTAGTTTCAACTCACTGCAATAACCATCAATCATCAACAATTATCATGAAAGTCATTTTATATAAGAATTAGGCATACTACTGCGACTTCAGCATGTTATATGGCATTTTTAGGCATACAATGAGTAGGAGATTAAAGGAATACCTAAAAATGCAGAATTACAGCAGAAATTCCAAATAAAGGCTAATGAGTGTTGAAGATCAGCAATGACGAACAGCAGAACACAGCTTCAATTCCTTGACTAAATCAGCTTGAAAATCCCAGGAGAAACATTGGAGAGGATCTCTTTGACTCAATAGAAAAACAGCTACAACTTTGATTTATTTTTTGGATAAATTTCACACTGAAAAGCTCTACTGTTCTCCTTGAAGTGTACAGATTGGAGGGAATGAAGAAGAAGTTGGTGGCGACTAGGGTTCTATCCAAGGGGAGTAAGGAATCCGTCCCTTGTTGAGTTGAGGGGCGAAGAGAAACGACGTAGTATTGGTATGGTACCACGTCGTTTGGGTGTCTGAAAATTAGGGAGATTTGGACCGGGTTGCTGGGCTGGGGCGAAATTGTGTTTCTAAAGAGGATGGGCTCAGATGCTGGCCTAATTCGGCTAATAAAGCCCCAAAATCAAGCTTCTCTATCTTCTTTTTTTAAATTTCATTTCTAGCCACTAATTGAATTATCATAACGAGTAAACTAAAATTACAAAATTAACCAATTTAATAATTTAACTGGCCATTAATTAGTTAATTAACTAACTTAAACTATGTAACTAATGAAGGGGAATTACTAATTTAAAACCAAAAGCTAAAAATGTAAAAATGGCTATTGTTTTTATTTTTTTTGTGATTTTTATTTGATAATGCACTTAATTAACGTAATTAAATCCAAAATGCAATGAAGATCCAAAATAATATAAGATGAATAATCGAACATTTTTTATGATTTTCTATGGTTTTAAAAAAATTCTAAACATGCTTGACTTGGGCATAAAAGGCTAAGTTTGACTTCGGTTAACATTTTGAGTAAACGACATCAGAATCGGAATTTGACGGTTCCAAGAGGTTTTGTATGATGATTTTGGACTAGGGCGTATGTTCGGATCGGGTTTTGAACGACCCGAGAGAGTTTCGGCATCTAATAGTGAAAGTTGGCATTTTGAACAAATTCCATAAGTTGGGGTTGAAATTAATTTTTACATTCTAGACGTTCGTTTGGGATTCCGAGTCTGGGAATAGCTCTGTATGGTGATTCTGGACTTAGGAGTGCGTTCGGAAGTGGATTCGGAGGTCCGTAGGTCGTTTCGGGGTCATTTGGCGAAAGTTAGAAATTTGAAGTTTTGGAAAGTTTGACTGAGGGTGGACTTTTTGATATCGGGTTTAGATTCCAATTCCAGAAGTTGGAGTAGGTCCATAATGTCATTTAAGACTTGCACGCAAAATTTAGCGTCATTCCGAGTTGATTTGATAGGAATCGGACGCGCGAAAGTGTTTTTAGAAGTTTTTGGGTTCACGAGTTAATTTATGCGTTTTGGCGTTCGATTTGTGGTTTTGATGTTATTCCGGTACTTCAATCGCGCTAGCAAGTTTGTATGATGTTGTTAGACTTGTGTGGGTGGTTGGTGTGGAGCCCCGAGGGCTCGAGTGAATTTCAGACGTTCGGAAGGGTGAGAAAACACTCCAGTTTTCTAGTGTTTATTGATGGTGTTGCAGGTCTCGCAAATGCGAGAAATTGTTCGTATTTGCGAGAATAGCTTCGCAATTACAAAGAAACTCGTCTTGGGGCAGTGTTCGCATTTGCGACACGTGAGCCGCATTTGCAACCTCAACAGTGTTCGCATTTGCGACACTTTCGTTGCATTTGCGACCTTAGCAGCCGAAGCCTAGGGTTCGCATTTGAGAGAGATTTGTCACATTTACGACCCTCGCATTTGCGAACTTGGTGTCGCAAATGCGACATCAGAGACTTGTGTCCAGCTCATTTAATGCGGGACTTAAACCATTTATCTCATTTTCCTTCAACTCTTAGGTGACTTTTGGAGCTTTTGGAAGAGGGTTTTCACCTAGCACTTTTAGGTAAGTAATTTCTACATAACATGAGTTAAATACAGAGATTATATGTAAATTAACATGTAAAAATCAATAAAAATCAAGGGTTTAGATGAAAACCTAGTTTTTTTTATTTATAAAAATGAGATTTGACTACGAATTTGGTTATAGATTTTAGTAAAAATCATATATATGAGTTCACGAGGTTATAGGTAACGAATTTCTTCGAAAATTTTCGAAATTCGGGCACGTGGGCCCGGGGGTAAAATATAAGAATCTTACATTTAGGGTTGTGTAACCTCTTAAAAGTTTGAAATACGAACTGTTGAGTATGTATTGATTAGTTTATATGCTATTTGATTAGTTTTGGGTGATTCGGCACCAAATAGAGGGTTTGGGCAATATCTTCAACCGGGATGTATGCTTTGAGGCGAAGTAAGTCTCTTTTCTAACCTTGTAAGAGAGAATTAATCCCATATATGAATTAAATGGATATGTGTACCTATTTGTGGGGGCTACGTATGTACGAGGTGACGAAAGTCCGTACATAGCTACTAATTATGCTATTGTCCGGGTAGTCTAGGACATGTATCATGCTATACTTGAGATGTTTGCGCCCCTACTTATTAATTTAATTACTTAAGTTATGTTGGGATTTGATAAAAGAATTTTAAAAGGTTAAAAGCACTAACTTGAAGTTGTAAATGGTTCACTTGACTGTAAATGAGAATTTGTGTTTTATTTGAAATGTTTTCTATTTGTGGATCGAGCCGAGCGCCTCGGTAGCAGATAGATACATCTATATATGGTACATGTTGTTCGATCCTCGGTAGCGCACAATTTAAATATTATGTTGGATCAGGCCGTACGACCTCAGCATAATTTGCGCATGATAAATCATTGGAAATATTCATAATTGATATTGCTTAAATGCCTTGAGATAACAAACTGTTAAATGATGATAATAAACTTCAGACCTAAATTTTGTGAAAGAAGTATTTACTATTTCCTGTTATTAAGTTTTCAATATTATTCATGTAAACCATGCTTAGTATAAAATTTTGATATGTCATTATTAGCCCTAGTAAGTGTCAAGGTCTTCCCTCGTCACTACTTCTTCGAGGTTAGACTGGATACTTATTGAATACATGTTGTTTATGTACTCATACTACACTTTTGTACTTAATTGTACAGGATCTGAGGGAGGTACATATAGTTACGAGTTCGGCGCGCACATTTGATCCCCGCTACGAGATTTATGGTGAGCTGCCTTCCGAGCCGTACTGTAGCAACCGAAGTCTCTCTATTGGTATATTTTTCTGTCTATTTCATTCCAGACGGTAAACTAGTATTCTTTTGTATATTGTCCTAGAATGCTCATATACTTGTGACACCGGGTCCTGACACACACTAGTGGACTTATGATTTTGGATTGTAAATCCTACTGTCATGATTTCATTTAGTTGCTTTCGTTTTGATTACTTTACCATTCGTTATTCATTAACTTTTTTAAATTAAGGAAAGTTAACTGTTTGAAAAACTTATTAAAAATGAAAATCACTAGATTTTTCATTGTTGGCATGCGTAGCAACGGTGCTGGGTGCCATCACGACCTAAATCAGAATTGGGTCGTGACATACGTTACCTTTCCTTCATTGGTAACTTAATAGAATTTAACTTGATACTTAATAAATACTAATGTTAAGTGTTAGGTGATTGTAAATCTTTTAGTAGCTTATTTGATGTCGAATCCAGGTGAAAATTACCAGATGCTGGTCAAAATTTTAAGCTTATTAGCGGCAAAAGACAATGTGATTCTCGTATGTGTTGTTTTGAAATTTCCTTTCCAATAACAAATCTGTATAATCCACTGTATTCTTGAAGTATTTATGGAAAGATGTTGCTATATATCGATATTAGGAGGAGATGTATGAGTGTCATTTGTGTATTATATGCAGATAATTTGGATATTACTTACTTTTGTGTTCTTGTTTGTTTTCTGTAGATTCCTCTTGGCGTTATATGATGCCACCTAGGACTACCGATCTGCCTGATAATGTAGTCAGTGCCTTTCTGATGTGTTTGCCTTTGCGACATGCTGTGAGGACGAGCATCCGATCAAAGAAATGGAGGTATAACTGGTGCAAACTTCCACAATTGACACTTGATGATAAACTTTGGAAGAAGACAGATAACTTTCCATCCCCTTCTATTATGTTTGCAAATATTATGTTCAGAGCCTGATCCAAGATTTAAATCTTATGGGTTGAATTTTAAGGTTTTTAATATTGAACCCATTGTATTTTTATATTTATGGGTTCATATCTACTATTTTTGTAATTTTAATGAATTTTTATATATAAATTTTTACTCCGCGTCAAAAGCTATGAGTTCAGTTGAACTCGTAGATTCTACGCTACATCCGCCACTGATTATGTACACATATTGACCCTTTTTTGGACAAGTTACTAAGTTTAACCTTTCCATGTCCGAACTGAAAAAGTATCCTCAGATTTTTGGAAGCTTGATATATTTCCTCTCTAGGAACGGCATTGAACATCTTGTTCTTCAATTTTCGGAGTGGAACCGATACAAATTGCCTTCATCATTTTTCACGTGTTCGCAGTTGAAGCATTTGACCTTGCAAAATGTTGGGTTATTAAGTTTAATGTAGCTTAAAAGAGGGTGTATGGGAAATGGAGAGAAAATGAAAATTAACCTCCCTCTACAATTTCCGGTTTATTGTTGAGTAAATAGCCATTTGTGTTTTGACATTTATGCTAGGGCCGTTTTGCATAAACAACCATTCTAAAGCGTTGCACCTCTTCAGATTTCAACCAACTTTGGTTATAAATACAAGTCCATTCTCTCAGATTTTCCATACGAATTTCTGAATTCTCCTTCTTTCTTTTGCATATATATTTTTTATTTCAAAAAAAGCAACAGTAAGTGTGATTTGCTACCGAACTCTGTGTTCACTGAAACATTGGGTTTGAAGTACCACTACACAAGTGTGTAATTCGTTCTATCATGGGAGGAAATAATCCATAACCTTTGTTACTAGGAGGGGATTAAATTCTTTAAGGAAACATTGTGGATTCAGTGGGTTCAGATTAACTTTTATTTCGTTTATATTTCTGTTTATGTTATTTTATTTTCTCCAGAATTATTTTTACAAATACAATTTACTAACACAAAATTGTCTAGTATGTCCTCCACCAGTCTTCATAGGATTTGAAATGTTAATTAGCCTGGAACTGTCATGTCTCAATTTCTTCCAAGCCACTAGAAAGTTTAATCTCTTCTAGCCCGTTTGCTGAGAATTTAGTATTGAATCTAAGATAATGTAAACCACATTCCAATTAAAGCTTCCAAGTTGAGATCCTTCGACTTCTCAGGCTGTCTAAAACATATTTCCTTAAACGATGTTCCTCATCTTGCTAAGCTCTCTCTTTTGTATGAAGAATCAGGAAAATGTGATCTTGACAAAAAATTTCACTCACATCCTGCAATCGAGCATCTCCACATGGAATACGGGAGTGTCCGGGCCAGTGTTGCTTTAGAAATTCATTGTAATGAATTTTGATGGAATGTACCATCTTTTTTGGGCTTTGAGTTATCTTGATTTTTCATTTTATTTGTAGTTCTTGGTTACTGAAGTACCAAGAAAGCTTTCCGTTGCTCTTAACTATCTTAAACGTCTTTTGCGTATTTCTGGATGGACTAGATGATCTTTCATGTGCTCTTTGCTTGCTACGAAGCTCCCCATATTTACAAGATCTTGAAGTGAAGGTTATTAATGATGTTTATATTTCTCTTTTTCTTTTGTAATCGGTAAAGTTGCCTCCATGTGACCAGGAGGTCACGGGTTCGAGCCGTGGAAATTGTCTCTTGCAGAAATGTAGGATAAGGTGGCTGATCACGCTCAACTGTGTCTTCTAAAAAGACTAAGCGGGCGTTGCAAATATAATCTGAGTTTAGCCCAGATTCGAATCCCACCGGGAATTAACCTATCAATTGTTGTTGTTAGAATACTAGATTCTCAATAATCAACTTTCCCAAAAGTTATGAATATTACTTCGTGTTGTTTTTACTACTACAACTGAACAGAATTAATAAAACTAAGATTAACTAACATTAAGTTGTAAACAAGTGGATTAAAGGTCTAAGGTAATGATTTTCCCCGTTGTTGATTCCCCTAGTTGTATGTTTCCTATAGTTTTGACTTAGTTGTCTCTTTCAATCATGAACTCTCCAGTTATCATAAATCTCTCTCAAGCAAGTATGATAATTTCTAGACGCACTCTCTCAAGCTACGCTAGCTAGATTCACATTACAGCTCACTTTAGATTGCACCCGAGGTATCGTTATCTCTAATCCAACCTCTAAACCCTCGGTTATGACTCTCGCCTATACTCTGGGAGTGATGTTGTTCAAACAACTACCTAAATATGCATTCTCTCTCAAGCAGATACATAATAAATAGGAACAACTAATTGATGGTCTTTCAACCAACTCCAACAAGAACGTAGTTGAACAAATAGAGATTAACAACCAAATCAAAACTCTATTAATATAACAACGAGTTATCCCCAACGGGTTCCACCAAAACCTTAGGTTAAAAGATTTAGCTACTCATAACAATGATAAAAACTACAAAAGAATTCATGAACAATGTAAAATAGGAAGAAGAAGGAAAAACTCGTAGAAGATTTCCCCCGCCTTGCTCCTCTTGTGTCTCTGCCTCCTTAGGTCGAATTTTGTGTCCAAAATAGGTCCAATCCCTAAAAATAACGTTCTCCCATGTATATATACCAAGTAGGGCCGGACCCAAACAATTATACCTTCTCCTACGCGAAAAAGGACAAGTTTCCAGGCCGCCACTAGCACGGCCGCGCTAATCTTGCGCTAGAGGTCGCGCTAGTGGGGTTTTATTCTGCCCCAGTCCGCAGTCTCAGTTTCGATCACATTTTTGACCCTGTTACATTTGGAATTGGGAAAAACGTAAAATATGAAAGTTGTATCCCTTTGCGTTATCTTTCCAACCATATATTATATAGCCCAAATGGAGTTTGGAGCAGAAAGTTCTGTCCATTGTTTTAGATAGTGCACAATATGTCTCCTCGAGTCTTCGTTTGTTCTCAACTATCAAATTTGACCCCCGAACATGATCCCGACTTAATTACTTGAGCTTTTACTCAGACTTCAAAGCTTCAAATCACTTAAATTCATTCTATAACATCTATATAGCTCGAAATCACTCGTACGAGGCATAAAACACACAGTTAGTGCAAAACACTAGCGATTAAAGCTCAAACTCAATTAAAGTACAGTAAACTAAAGTGTAGTAAGGGACTAAAATACGTAATTATAGCCTATCATCAGCGACGTACAATAGACCCTTGTGGTCCAGCCTTTCTATGGAGAGCTTAGTGTACCGAGTTGGTCTTTATTTACTTTTGTACGTAATGACGGCTTCCTTATTTTCATACTCATTAGATCTTCATTCTTCTTAATATCTATTATGTATCTATGGATGAATCAAATGATGAAGTTGAAGAAGTTTCTACAAGCTTCTCAGATGTGACATTGAATCACGTTAGGACGGTTAAAGTTAAAGGAATAACAAGCACAAAGCTTGATATGCAACTTATCAAGCTTCTATTGGCCAAATCTCCAATGCTGGTGAGAATGTTAATTGAGCCAGACTTTTATTGGGTAAACAAAGAAAAATGAGTTGAGATACTTGCAGAGTTATCAGTATTTTCAGCGGGCATCGTGTAAAGCTTGATGAGTTGTGTTTTGTTTTGATGACCTAACAAACTTTTATGTGAAGAACCAGGTCGAGGACCTAATGCATATACAACATCATAAGTCATCTATGTCTCCACGAATTCTGGATCATACATTGCTGAATAAGGACGGACCAGCTGAGGGACCTGCTCTCTCATCGGACTCACAGATTCAAGAACAAGTCAACTTGACAGTTGTAAAAAGTTATGACAGAAAAGTGATTGGTTGTCACTGCTCATGCTACAGTGTAGCAACAGTGCAGTAGTCACTTCCTTGTGGTTGAGCCTTGTACGCTCAAGACATTGGCATCCTTCTTGGGATGTGCAATGTATGAGAATATCTTGAAGCAAAAAGAACAATACTTACTCACTTGAGCATTTTTACAAAAAAAAAAGGATATTCAAGCATTAAGTTCTCTCAAGCAGTAAAGACTCAAGAGCTTCAAGAACAAGAAGACAACTCCACTAAATCCTACACAACGTGTTCATCAAGTATTGGTATTGTCCTTAGTTGAGTTGTAATCTTGTATTTTGTTTTCATTGTATCCTACTAGCTTTTGTAGAAGCAACTAGTTAGGAACCTTTAATCTCTCATTCTCTAAACTGTTGTGTGGCTAAGGTTAGTCATGTGTCAAAGTCTTTGTAACTAGATAGTTTCAAAGTGGCTTTAATAAGTATTACAAGTTAGTGTGTAGAAGTCTTTGTAAGGTTGCCTTTCAAAGTGGCTTGTAATAGTTTAGATTACAAGTTAGTGAAGTTGAAATCCTACAAGTGTAGGTCGTGGTTTTTGTCCCCTTAAGTGGGATTTTTCCACGTAAAAATCCCTTGTCTTTTTACTTGTCTTTCTAACTCTTAACTCTCTGGTAACTAGTAGAGGACCTGGTACCTCTACTGTTTGGTAGACTCTTAAGAACTATCATTTGGTATCAGAGCGGGTTCTTTCTAAAAGTTTAATACCAAGAAAGGATCTGTAATGGCTGCTCCACCAAACTTCGAAGAGCGACAGTCAACATATCGACCTCCGAGGTTCAATGGTCAATACTATGGGTGGTGGAAGACTCGCATGCACGACTTCATCATGGCTGAAGATTCAGAGTTATGGGACATCATTTGTGATGGACCTCATGTTCCTATGCACAAGGTGGGAGAGGTTGAATTGCTGGTGCCAAAAATAAGACTGGATTATAATGATGCTGATAGAAAAGGTGTGGAAAAGAACTATCGTGCCAAGAAAATTCTAGTGTGTGGAATAGGATCGGATGAATACAACAGAATTTCTGCTTGTCATTCTGCTAAAGCAATCTTGGAAGCCATGCAGACAGCCCACAAAGGAACAACACAAGTAAAGCAATTAAAGATAGACATGCTCACTACCGAGTATGAGTTGTTCAAGATGAAGGAATATGAAAATATACAAGACATGCATACCAGGTTCACTTCCATCATCAACGAGCTTCACTCTCTAGGAGAATCATTCGCAGGAACAAGCTAGTACGAAAAATCCTAAGTGTTCTACCTAGTTCCTGGGAAACCAAAGTAAATGTCATCACTGAGGCAAATGACTTGCAAATCTTAACAATGGATGAGTTGATTGGGAACCTGAAAACTTACGAGATGAAAAGGAAAAAGGACAGTGAAAGAAGAGAGCCCAAAAAGGAAAAGAACCTGGTTCTCCAAGCTGAAAAACAAGAGTCAAGTGAGGAAGATCATGACATGCCCTATCTCACCAAGAGATTCCAGAAGATGGTTCGAAGGAATGGTGGAATACCAAGAAGAGGCAACTCAAGCAAGCCTAGGAACCATGACTTGTGTCATAAGTGTGGTAAGCCAGGTCACTTCATAAAAAATTGCCCGCTACTGAAACAAGATACCTACAAATTCAACATGGACAAAGCTCCAAACAGGAATCATGTTCCGGAGAGGAGATTCAGTAGGAAGAGTGCAGCTGACAATGTTGTAAGGCAAGCCCTGGCCGCTTGGGGAGATTCATCCAGTGAATCAGAGGAGGAACCTGAAGCAGAAAACAGGTCCATGATGGCTGTTGAAAACAAGGCAAAGGAGTACGACTCATTGTTTGCTCTCATGGCTCAATCAGATGAAGAAGAAGAAGAAGAAGAAGATGATGACACAGAAGAGGTAAATTTCAGGGATGTTCAGAGAAATCTGAAATCCTACTCTCCTAAAAAATTGTTGTCCCTGTCTAACGTTCTCATTGATACATATTATGTCTTAGTTGAAGATAAGGACCTTTTGACCACTGAACTAGGAGAAGTAGAACAAACTAGAGATGACCTATTAATGGTAGTAGAGGATCTAAAGAACACTTTAGGCAATCTTGAAAAAGAAAAGAGAGAAGATAGGACTGTAGTGAGGAGAGATTTGAAAGAAAAAACTGAAAGCTTAGGTCTTGATAAAACTAGGTTGAATGAAAGAATAAATGATGTAGAACAAGAAAGAAATAACCTTCAAGATAAAATCTCATGTCTAGAGGAAACCATCCATGAGCTCAAACTAGAACCTGGTCCATCAGGTGTAGAAAAAGGAAAGGAAATAGCTAGTGAAAGGTATGTCACACTTGAGAAAGATTTGAATGAAACAAGAGTAAGTCTATGTAGGGAGTTAGAGAAAAACAAAGAGCTTCATGTTGAATTAAGTAAAGTGAAATCTGACTCAAAGAAGTCTCTAAACTGGACATGGTCGTCAGATGTTGTCAATGACATGTACTTTAACAATAATGAAAGTAGGCAGGTGTAACACTCCTCAAATCTATAAAAGTTTCAAGACCCGCTAAATATAGAATTTAATTTTTATAATCTTAAATTACATTTCTATTACGGATTTAAACCTTTGTGATTGATTTTGAGTTACTTCTCTATGTATAAATAAATGAATATACAATTAGGAGAATATTAATAATTTTAATATTATTAATTAGTGAAAGTGGGTATCATTAGTTATTAGTTGAGTGAAAATCAAACAAGAAAAATAATAATCATAAGAACAATAATAATAATAATAATAATAATAATAGCAAAAAAAACAAAAAAAGGGGGGCTTAAAGCGATGGGAAAAAAAAGGAAAAGAAAAAAAAAAGGAAAAAGAAAAAGAAAGGAAAAGTAAGAAACCTGTTAGTATTAGAAAAGACTTCAATGCCTTGAAACTAATACAGAACAGTGTTCTGTTTAGTTACGCACAAACGACGCCAACTAGAAAAGAATTCTGAAGAAAAATTTCTCACGGAAAATACTAGAGTTCTTTAGAACTCACTTATTCTTGAACTCAGGTATGTAAAATTCCTTATTGTCAATTATCCTACAATGGTAAATTGGTAAGAAGCGAATAGTTAATTCCCTTCTTCTTCTATATCAAGTAAATTCTATGGTTATGGGTGAAACTTTAAAATTGATTAAAACCCCTGGTTATTGTAGAATTGATTGTTTGACTGGTATCAATTGGACTGGGGCCTACGTATTGGCTCGAGAAGTTTTGAGGTGAGTTGATATAACCCTTTACTAAAGTGGTTTAACTCACAAAAACACGCCTACAAAGTGTTTGATGAATTGTTTAAAAGAATTTATATGTACTTAATTGGAGCAAGTAAGTATCTACTAGCTTAGAATTATTTTCTAGCTAAAGTTTAGATGATTATTTTGATATATTTGAATAAATTTTCAGACTTTTGCATTTTTCTTATATGTTATTTTCATGTTAAAAATTCAAGAAAAGGCAAGGATATTTAGAAATAATTTCGAATGTTTATTTCATTCTTATGTCATACCTTACATTTAAGAATTCTAGAATAAGCATGTTTGAAAGATTTAGACTTGAAAATCACAAGAAAAAGTTTTAGAAAAAAAAGATTTTTGGGAGTATCCTTTATTCTGAGAAGGGGTCATCGTCCAGGGCGAGGGTCCTGACCAAGGCGTTGACTTCCTGAAACTACTTGTGCCAAAGTAGGGAGCACACGAGCCGAGGGTCTCGTTGCTGAGAATATACTTAGTCATGCTAAGGGTATGATACACGAGCGCTGAGAACCATGAAGCGAGTGGCACCGCGTGGATTGGGCCTATTCGATCAGGTTGGGATCGAACCCGTGCCGATCACACGGTGACTAAGACAAAAATAGGTCAGGATAGTTGGAACTCCCAAAGTATAAAGTGTAGTATTTTTTTAAAGAAAAAGAAAAGAATTTCTTTTAGAATATTCGTAAACTTCTATTATGCAATGATTTTAGATTCTTATAAGCTTTATGTTTTACATGCATTTAGAACCTTTGCTCGTAATGTATATGCTATTAAAGATTCGTCCCTGTTGTTGAGACTCACTGAGTACAATGGATGGTACTGACGTTCTCTTTTGGGAACCTACGTTGGTCTGCGGTACAACGTAGGAACCGGTTTTGCAGGCGAACAGACTACGAGTTAGGACTTCCTTCTCTTCCAGTATTACTGGTGAGCTCCGCTTTTTCTCGTGGAGTACTCGTTAGAGTCATCTTTATTTACTTATTTCTTTTCTTACTTAGAGAACTGGCCAGGAAATCCCATGTCCTGAGCAGTGCGTCGGTTTATCAGTAGAGGCTTCATAGACACAGTCCGTGGGTTAAGATTCATATATATATATTTTTTAATAACTTAGTAGTATTTCATTATTTATTTTTTTACAAATAAAGTTTTGGAGTTGGTTTATTTTAGATATTTAAATTAATCAAAAGTATTTTGTTATAAGTATTGTCTAATTGCATATAAAGTTTGAGATTATAATAGATTTGACAAGCGCATATGGTTCGCTCGGTCATGTTTAGTGATCGGGTGCCGGTCTCGGCTTGTTTAGAAAATGGGTCGTGACAAACTTGGTATCGGAGCCTCCAGGTTTATAGAGTCTTAGGGGTCTATGAAGCCGTGTTAGTAGAGTCTTGTTTATGGGTATGAAGCGCACCATATTTATAAACAGGAGGCTACAAGCATTTAGGAAAAATCTCATTTTTTTCATACTTTAGATCGTGCAGTAGATCCTACCTTTAAGAAATTATCTAATGTATTCGTTTCTCCAAAACTCGCAGAAATGGCTCGTACTCGCAACTCTGACACCGACACTCAGGATGCTGCTCAAGAAACTATTGCTACTATTGTGGCTCAAGGCAGAACAAAAAGGACTTCGACTCAGAAAAGGAAGGGTAAATCCACATAAGGGGTTCAAGTATCCCGGGTTGACCAGGAAGAAGGGGTGGAGCATGATGATCCAGTGCCTCAGGACCCAGTGCCTCCCCCAACAGAAGCTCCGGCTCAGACAACTATATCTCCAGAGGTGGGTCAGATGTTTAATGTTGTCAATAGTGCTATGGAGATGTTTAAAGTCTTCATGGCCAACCAGAACGAGAGAAGAGAAGAGATTCCACCTCAAGAAAATAGACAGAGCAATTCTGAGTCTTCAAGAGTGACTGAATTTTTGAAGTTGAGTCCTCCATTGTTCCATGGTTCTATAGCTGATGAAGACCCAATGTTGTGGTTGAAGGGTGTCAAGAAAGCCCTCCGAGTGATGAAAGCATTTGATGATGAAGCTGTGGAGTTGGCTGCTTACCAGCTTAGAGATGTGGCTAGCGCTTGATTTGAGATGTGGGAAAAGGAAAGAGATGAAGGTGCTGATGCGCCTACTTGGAAAGAATTCGAAGGGGCCTTCATGGCTAACTTTATCCCGAAAGAGGATAGGGAAGCTAAGGCTACAGAGTTCGAACAACTCAAGCAAGGGAATAAAAGTTTGCAAGAGTACTACATGGAATTCATAAGGTTGGCTAAGCATGCTCCTCACATGGTTCGGACAGAAAAAGCAAAGATTCGCAGGTTTGTTGGTGGTTTGGCTTATCACATTAAGGATACGACATCAGCTGCAGTAGTAGGGATGAAAACCTTCTCCTCTGTTGTGGGATTTGCCAAGCACTTATAAAAAGACAGACAACAAAGGAGAGAAGAAAAAGAGCATAACAAGAAAGCTCGGACAATGGGCAGGTTTAATGGTACATCCAGCGGAGGCAGAAGAGATTCTTCTAATAATGGGTCATTAGCACCAACTCAGTTCAGTCATCAGTCAGGTGGTGAGTCTTCCTTCAGGCGTACTCAGAGTTATGGAAACCAGTCTCGCCAGAATCACAATTTTAGGACACCATCCTCACATAGCCAGAGCCATGGTGAGAAAGTCAGTGCAAGTTCAGTGCAAGTTCAGTGCAAGTTCGAATTTCATGGTTTCTATCATTGTGGAGACACTGGTCATATAAAGGTCAACTGTCCAAAACTGCGACGTAATTTCAGTGGTGGATCAACTCGCCCTTCTAGTTCCTCAGCTACTGCAGTTGCACCACCTCAGGCTCGTGGTTCTCATAATCAGACCGGGCATGGGGCAGGCAGAGGTCCAGATCGAGTTACTCATGGAGGGGGACATCCCCGTTTGTTTGCTACACTTGATCGTCAAAGTGCAGAGGCATCTCCAGAAGTTATTACAGGTATACTTTTAGTATGCTCACATAGTGCTTATGCAATAATGGATCCAGGTTTAACGTTTTCATATGTGACTCCATAATTTGCAATTAACCTCGGGCTAGAACCTGAACAACTTAGTGATCTATTCCTGGTATCTACTCCAATTGGCGAGTCAGTGAAAGTCACGAGAGTCTATAGAGGTTGTATAGTTTCAGTCCAAGGTCGCAACACCAACGCCGGTCTCATAGAATTAGAAATGGTGGATTTTGATGTGATTATGGGTATGGATTGGTTGTCTTCCTGCTATGCCATATTAGATTGTCATGCCAAGATAGTCAGGTTCCAGTTTCCAAATGAAGAAGTCTTAGAGTGGAAGGGTAGTTCAACATCGCTTGTAGGTAAGTTTGTTTCTTACCTTAAGGCACAACAAATGATTAGTAAGGGGTGTCTCGCCTATTTGGCTCACATCATTAATCCAGAATCAGAACCACCAGCTCTTCAGTCAATGCCAATTGTTAGAGAATTTCCAGAAGTTTTCCCAGATTACCTTCCCGGGCTTCCTCCTGAAAGAATCATAGACTTTGGGATTGATCCCATGCCAGGCACTCAGCCCATATTTATACCTCCTTATAGGATGGCTCTAGCAGAACTTAATGAGTTGAGAGAACAATTGAAAGACCTTCTTGACAAGGGCTTCATCAGGCCGAGTGTTTCACCGTGGGGTGCGCCGGTCCTGTTTGTCAAGAAGAAGGATGGGTCCCTCAGAATGTGCGTCGACTATCGGCAATTCAATAAAGTTACCATTAAGAACAAGTACCCACTGCCAAGAATTGATGATTTATTTGATCAACTTCAAGGTGCTACTTTTCAAAAATAGACTTGAGGTCGGGGTACCATCAATTGAGAATCAGAGAAGAAGATATATCTAAAACAGCCTTTAGAACTCGCTACGGACACTATGAATTTCTAGTAATGTCCTTCGGGTTGACAAATGCTCCAGCTGCATTCATGGACCTCATGAACCGAGTTTTCAAGCCATTCCTTGATAACTTTATTATCGTGTTTATAGATGATATTTTGGTATACTCTAAGAGCAAGGATGAGCATGACGAACACCTCAAGATAGCCTTGCAGATCTTGAAGGAGAATGTGTTTTATGCCAAATTTTCAAAATGTGAGTTCTGGTTGCAGTCAGTGGAATTCTTAAGCCATGTGGTATCTAGTGAAGGCATAAAAGTAGATCCTCATAAAACAGAAGCAGTCAATAACTGGCCTAGGCCGACAACGCCAACCGAAATCAGGAGTTTCTTGGGGTTAGCTGGCTACTATAGAAGGTTTGTAGAGGGGTTTTCCTCACTTGCAGCTCCATTAACTAAGTTGACTCAGAAAGCAGTTAAGTTCCAGTGGTCAGACACTTGTGAGCAGAGTTTCCAAGAGTTAAAGAAGAGGTTGACCACTGCACCTGTGTTAACCTTGCCAACCGGTTTGGGTGGGTTCACAGTGTATTGTGATGCCTCCAGAGTGGGTCTTGGTTGTGTTCTTATGCAAAATGGAAAAGTTATTGCCTATGCTTCTAGACAGTTAAAGAATCATGAAAAGAACTACCCCACCCACGACTTAGAGCTTGCAACAGTGGTGTTTGCATTAAAAATATGGAGACACTACCTTTATGGCGAGCATTATGAAGTGTTTACAGATCACAAAAGCCTTCAGTACAGTTTCAAGCAAAATGAATTAAATTTGAGGCAAAGAAGGTGGCTCGAGCTATTGAAAGATTATGACATCAATATCCTCTATCACCCGGGCAAAGCTAACGTGGTAGCAGATGCACTTAGTAGGAAGTCAATGGGTGTCTTGGCCCATCTTGCAGTACAAAGGCGAACGTTGGGTAGAGAAATTCAAAAACTGGCAAATGATGGAATTCGATTGGATGAGACCGGAGATGGAAGTATAACTGCTTATGCCTTAACGCAGTCCTCTCTTGTTGCGCATGTTAAGTCTAAGAAAGACGAAGATCCGTATTTAGTGAAGTTAAAAGAAGGAGTCAGAAGCAAAGAAATCACCGCTTTCACTCTAGGAAGTGACAGAGTTTTGAAGTTGAATGACCGGTTATGTGTGCCTGATGTAGATGATCTTAGGAAGGCCATAATGGAAGAAGCTCACCGTTCGAGGTACTCTATCCATCCAGGTGCTACCAAAATGTATCAAGATTTAAAAGAGTTGTATTGGTGGAAAGGCATGAAGAAGCAAGTAGCAGATCATGTGGCTAAATGTTTGAATTGCCAGCAAGTAAAAGCTGAGCATCAGAGGCCTGGTGGCCTAGCTCAAGATATAGAGATACCAAAGTGGAAGTGGGAGATGATTAATATGGATTTTGTAGTAGGTCTACCTCGCTCATACCGTAAGCATGATTCAGTTTGGGTTATTGTAGACCGATTGACAAAGTCCGCGCATTTCTTACCAGTAAATACGACAGATTCTGCAGAGCAGTATGCGCAGTTGTACATCAAAGAAATAGTCAGGTTGCATGGTACTCCAGTTTCAATCATATATGACAAATGCCCTCAGTTCACGGCGCATTTTTGGCAAGCATTTCAGAAAAGATTAGGTACCAAGGTCAATTTGAGCACCGCTTTCCATCCACAGACCGATGACCAAGAAGAAAGGACCATTCAGACTCTCGAAGATAGGCTGCGAGCATGTGTTATAGATTTTAGAGGTAACTGGGATGATCACTTGCCACTTATAGAATTTGCTTACAATAACAGCTATCAGGCTAGCATCGGTATGGCTCCTTATGAAGCGTTGTATGGGCGAAGATGTAGGTCTCCAGTGGGTTGGTTCGAACCAGCAGAGGTGCCTTTGAATGGTCCAGAGTTTGTTTGTGAGGCTTTAGAGAAAGTCCAGCTAATCAGAGAAAGACTGAAAGCGGCTCAGAGTCGTCAAAAGTCGTACTCTGACAAGAGGCATCGTGACTTAGAGTTCATGGTTGGTGACAAGGTGTTTTTGCAAGTTTCACCAATGAAAGGAGTTATGAGGTTTGGTAAGAAGGGGAAACTTAGCCCTAGATTTATCAGACCTTATGAAATTCTGGAAAAGAAAGGAAATGTGGCTTATGAGTTAGCGCTGCCAATTGAGTTTTCCTCTGTTCATCCTGTCTTTCATGTGTCTATGCTTAGAAAGTACATTCATGATGAGTCGCATATAATACATGTTAATACCGTAGAAATTAAAGAAGCCTTGACTTATGAAGAGGTACCTATAGAAATTCTCGATAGGCAAGTAAGGAAGTTAAGAACAAAAGATATAGCATCGGTAAAAGTTTTGTGGAGTAATCATGATTCAAAAGAGGCTACGTGGGAAGTCTAGGAAGATATGAGGAAGAAATATCCATATTTATTTGAGAAAAAAGGTATGTGAACCTAGATTTGGTTTGATATATATTTTATTTATTAAATACAAGTTAGCATGATTTTTTGGAGAGTCCAATTTACAAGGAAAACTCTGCCGAAATTTTTGAAAATTTAGGGAGTTAGCCAAAGTTTTGGGTCCCTTGGAAGAGTGAGTAGTGCAATAAAAATTTAATAGGTTCAAGGACCTAAGGAATGATTGTTAGCTTAAGAATAAGGCTCTAGCAACATTCGAGGACGAATATTTTTTTAAGGAGGGAAGATTGTAACACTCCTCAAATCTATAAAAGTTTCATGACCCGCTAAATATAGAATTTAATTTTTATAATCTTAAATTACATTTCTATTACGGATTTAAACCTTTGTGATTGATTTTGAGTTACTTCTCTATTTATAAATAATTGAATATAAAATTAGGAGAATATTAATAATTTTAATATTATTAATTAGTGAAAGTGGGTATCATTAATTATTAGTTGAGTGAAAATCAAACAAGAAAAATAATAATCATAAGAACAATAATAATAATAATAATAATAATAATAATAATAATAATAATAATAACAATAAAAAAACAAAAAAAGGGGGCTTAAAACGTTGGAAAAAAAAGGAAAAGAAAAAAAAGGAAAAAGAAAAAGAAAGGAAAAGTAAGAAACCTGTTAGTATTAGAAAAGACTTCGATGCCTTGAAAATAATACATAACAGTGTTCTGTTTAGTTACGCACAAACGACGCCAACTAGAAAAGAATTCTGAAGAAAAATTTCTCACGGAAAATACTAGAGTTATTTAGAACTCACTTATTCTTGAACTCAGGTATGTAAAATTCCTTATTGTCAATTATCCTACAATGGTAAATTGGTAAGAAGTGAATAGTTAATTCCCTTCTTCTTCTATATCAAGTAAATTCTATGGTTATGGGTGAAACTTTAAAATTGATTAAAACCCCTGGTTATTGTAGAATTGATTGTTTGACTGGTATCAATTGGACTGGGGCCTACGTATTGGCTCGAGAAGTTTTGAGGTGAGTTGATATAACCCTTTACTAAAGTGGTTTAACTCACAAAAGCACGCCTACAAAGTGTTTGATGAATTGTTTAAAAGAATTTATATGTACTTAATTGGGGCAAGTAAGTATCTACTAGCTTAGAATTATTTTCTAGCTAAAGTTTAGATGATTATTTTGATATATTTGAATAAATTTTCAGACTTTTGCATTATTCTTATATGCTATTTTCATGTTAAAAATTCAAGAAAAGGCAAGGATATTTAGAAATAATTTCGAATGTTTATTTCATTCTTATGTCATACCTTACATTTAAGAATTCTAGAATAAGTATGTTTGAAAGATTTAGACTTGAAAATCACAAGAAGAAGTTTTAGAAAGAATTTTTTTTGGGAGTATCCTTTATTCTGAGAAGGGGTCATCGTCCAGGGCGAGGGTCCTGACCAAGGCGTTGACTTCCTGAAACTACTTGTGCCAAAGTAGGGAGCACACGAGCCGAGGGTCTCGTTGCTGAGAATATACTTAGTCATGCTAAGGGTATGATACACGAGCGCTGAGAACCATGAAGCGAGTGGCACCGCGTGGATTGGGCCTATTCGATCAGGTTGGGATCGAACCCGTGCCGATCACACGGTGACTAAGACAGAAATAGGTCAGGATAGTTGGAACTCCCAAAGTATAAAGTGTAGTATTTTTTTTAAGAAAAAGAAAAGAATTTCTTTTAGAATATTCGTAAACTTCTATTATGCAATGATTTTAGATTCTTCTAAGCTTTATGTTTTACATGCATTTAGAACCTTTGCTCGTAATGTATATGCTATTAAAGTTTCGTCCCTGTTGTTGAGACTCACTGAGTACAATGGATGGTACTGACGTTCTCTTTTGGGAACCTACGTTAGCCTGCGGTACAACGTAGGAACCGGTTTTGCAGGCGAACAGACTACGAGTTAGGACTTCCTTTTATTCCAGTATTATTGGTGAGCTCCGCTTTTGCTCGTGGAGTACTCCTTAGAGTCATCTTTATTTACTTATTTCTTTGCTTACTTAGAGAACTGGCCAGGAAATCCCATGTCCTGAGCAGTGCGTCAGTTTATCAGTAGAGGCTTCATAGACACAGTCCGTGGGTTAAGATTCATATATATTTTTTTTAATAACTTAGTAGTATTTCATTATTTATTTTTTTACAAATAAAGTTTTGGAGTTGGTTTATTTTAGATATTTAAATTAATCAAAAGTATTTTGTTATAAGTATTGTCTTATTGCATATAAAGTTTGAGATTATAATAGATTTGACAAGCGCATATGGTTCGCTCGGTCATGTTTAGTGATCGGGTGCCGGTCTCGGCTTGTTTAGAAAATGGGTCGTGACAACAGGGAATTGGATTCCAAAAGGAGAAGACTTCTTACAATCCTCACAACAAATATGTCACCGTCCCTAACAATTGGCTTTGTACTCATTGTGGGAACAATGGACACTTGAAAGAAAATTGTCCAGCCAGAGACCACTCAGTTAGGAAAAATAAAATATTTGCAGGCAGGCGAAAACCTTAGCAGGGACCCGGTCCCATCAAGAAACACAAAATCCTGCCAACATGGACTAGAAGAGCTCTCATTCACCCATTTCCAAACTACAAGGGACCCAAACTTGTTTGGGTTCCTAAATCTAACCACTAACTTGCATGTGCAGGGATCAGCGAGGGAAAGTGGACTATAGTGGATCATGGACAGTGGATGCTCAAAGCATATGACTGGAAATACTATGGATTTTCTTTCACTGAAGGCCCTGCAAGTAGGGGATGTATCCTTTGGAAATGGAAAGAAAGGCTACATCCTTGGTGTTGGAAGAGTTGGAATATCACTGGAACACTCAATAAAAAATGTTTACTATGTGAACGGACTAAAATACAGTCTTTTGGGTGTTTAAAAAATCTGTGATAAAGGAAATAAGGTGGAATTTTTGTCAAAAACATGCACTGTTACAAGTCTAGTAACTGGAGAGGTGGTGTTGTGATGACCCAATGGGTCATTTTATGAATTAAGACTCTGTTCTAGACTTATTAGCTATAAAAATATTAATTGTAAATAATTCATTTTGCGTGCGCAGTCCGGGCGTGAAACCGAAAAGCTTTTATGTTAAAATATAAGAAACAATAATTTTTAGAATTACAAAATTTGGTTTTAGTTGACTTGAGTCAACATTTTGAGTAAACGGACTCGGATATATGTTTTGACAATCCCAGGAGGCCCGCGGTAAAATATGGGACGCGGGCGTATGCCCGAAAATAAATTCCGAGGTCCCAAGCCTTAGAAATCAATTTTTGAAAGAAATTGTTTTGCCGAAATATTTATGAAATAAAAAACAAATTAATGTTTGAAATCATTGGTATCGGGCCCGTATTTTAGTTTCAGAGCCCGATACAGATTTGGTATGATATTTAGGCCTTGCCTGTGAAATTTGGTGAAAAACGGAGTTCGTTTGACGTGATTCGGACATCCGGTTGAAAAGTTATGAACTATAAGTGTTCTTGAGGAAAATAATGAGTTTTGAGGTTTAATTCGTTGTTTTACATGTTATTTTCATGATTTGATCGAATGATCAAGTCCGTATTATGTTTTTAGACTTGTGTGCATGTTTGGTTTATATCCCAGAGGGCTGGGGTGAGTTTCAAATAGGTTTGGGTTGTGTTGCGCTCGTTATTTCTTATGCTTCTACGTCGTTTCTTCAAGCATAAATGATATTATATTGAACAAATGAGCTCTGATTTATGTTTTGAATGAAGTATTAGATCCGTATCGTAATTACGGACCCGTAGAAAAAAGAATCATCGAATTTGGACATCGTATGAGGATTTTATGGCCATTTTACCAAGGTTGCCCAGATTTTTCAGGTTAATTACGAATTTGCCCCTGACGACGTATTAAAAACCTGTACTATTTGCAAATCTTAAAACCTACCTATCTCCTTCATTATAAGGTCAAATTGAGTGATTCAAAAGCTTAAATTCATTATAAATAAGGAATCCACTGGATACAAGAAAATCGAGTTTAGGGATCACTTGGCATGAGAAACGAGACAGAATAGCTGGCAGAAAAATAAATACAAAACGGGTAGACTTCTTCTTCTTCTTCAAATTTTCGAAACCCACAGCCCTAGGAACGAATTTCTTCACCAAATATCATCCCCAAGTCATAGTTAATCAATTCTAAACTTTACTCCTTCAATTACCCATTATTTTTCATCACTTTTAAATCCAAAACTAAGAATTTTCATGGTAAAATTTGAGGGTTTGGGTAGAATTAGGGAATTTTATAAAAATCGAATCTTTACCTCGAATTGAGGTCGAATTTCGAAATTAATTGTATATTTAGGTTCGTGGGTGAATGAGTAAACGTAATTTGGTCCGAACTCCGAGTTTAGACCAAGCGGGCACGGGGTCGGGTTTTCACCTTTTTTTAGAAAACTTAGGAAAAATTATATTTTTCAATAAAGTTAGTTCCTTTAGCGTTAGTTAATGATATTAAGTTAATTTTGATTAGATTCGAGCAATTTGGAGGTGAATTCAAAAGGAAAAGCAATAATTGAGCTGTGAGTGGCCAGCGGAATTGAGGTAAGTGTTTGGCCTAACTTTAGCTTGAGGGAATATGACTACCCACTTGTTTGATACGTGAATTGCATGGGTGTGGTGTATAGGTGTGGTGACGAATATCTATGCACCACCCAAATCGTTTGTTAAACTTGATCCCCTTTCCCGTTCCCCACTTATTTGATCGTTGTTTTAACTGTTACATGTTCATTATTGTTTCTATTATAAGAAAAATACAGTTTATTATTTATAATTGTTGAGGTTCGCGTGTTTATTGGGTTTCATAGAGTTATTTCCAATTGTTGTTGCAGAAGTGTTAAAGATGTTGGTTGTTCTCTTGAGTTTATCGTAGTATATAAAGACTGAGCTGAATTGACAGCGTTACGGTGTTTACTTATATTCTGGTTGGTTTTATTGTGAAATATTATAGGTTAAAGTTTACGAGCTAAATGGTCATCTGTTTGAAATTGAGGAAATAATAGTATTGTGAGAGGCTTGGCCTGAATGGTGAAAGTCGAAATAAATACA
>ML283086.1:178362-191256 GCA_005239495.1 Nicotiana undulata
ATATATATATATATATATATATATATATATATATATACAATTGCGTTGGTTCTTTGATTTAATTTCATTTGTTGTTGTTTAGAGCCTACATGCGGTATTGTTGTATGTTGGAGATTTAAATCAAAAGAATTTGGTATGATAAGGGTGGATAATGGTGTGATAAGGGTGAATTATTGGTGTGATAAGGGTGGATAATGGTGTGATAAGGGTGAATTATTGGTGTGATAAGGGTGGATAATTGATTGAGATATTGTGAAAGGTGGGATCGGGTTGCACGCAGCAACATGAATGTGAAAAATGGGGATTTATGATATTTTCTTTTCTGATTATTTGAACCTTAAATGATTTTGGAAACTCTTGATTTACTCTACAGTCTTCCTTATACTTAGCACCTCGGATTATTTTAAGTAAGGTTTTAAAACTCAGTTAGTGTACTTGAGAATTAGTTATGGCTGAGACATGAAAGGAAAAACAGTGAGTCATGTAAGTTCGTTGCAGCATTTAATTATTCATTTACTTGTTTGTGTAAATTCCTTTCCTGCTTTATTATTATTATTCATTGTTGTCTATTATATTGTTAACAGCCCAGCCTTAGCCTCGTCACTACTTCGCCGAGGTTAGGCTCAGCACTTACTCAGTACGTGGGGTCGGTTGTACTGATGCTACACTCTGTGCTCTTTTGCACAGATCCAGGTACCTTTTAGCAGTAGACGACACTAGGACGACTACCCGATTTTTGTTGGAGACACGAGGTACATCTGCCGGCGTTCGCAGAGATCCGAGAGTCTTCTCTTATTTTACATACACTATTTTTATATCATTCAGAACAATGCACTATTTCTTTCAGACATTTATTTGTAGTATTCTTTAGTCGTTCGTGGATTGTAACACCAGGCACTGGTTAGTTTTGGTATTATTTATAAAATTAGTTCGTGGTTCGTTTAATTTAATTAGTTAGTATTATTATTTTATTTTAATATTGTTGTGGATCATTTTAGCGAAGGTCACTTTAAATTTAATTGTTTATGCTGAAGTAAATAATCAAGGAAATTAGTAAATCGGTAACTAACATTGGCTTGACTAACAAGTGTGATGTTAGGCGCCAACACGATCTCTAGGTTAGGAATTTGGGTTGTGACAGGTGCTGATAGCCAAAAGGTACAAAAACATTTATGTTGCTGACTTCAAATCTCTGGAAGCAGGTGAGGTGAATTGCCTAAAGGCAATGTTTCTCTCTGTTGAACAAATTGATAAAGAGGGACCTGGTTCGTGGTTTGCCAACGTCAAAATTCAAAGACCACAAAGTATGTGATGCCTGTGCAAAAGGAAAACATGTAAGGTCATCCTTTAAACCAAAGAAGGATGTCAGCACATCCAGGCCTCTTGAACTATTCCATGTGGATCTATGTGGACCAATGAGAATTGCAAGTAGGAGTGGAAAGAGATACATTTTTGTGATTGTGGATGACTACTCCAGATTCACTTGGACACTATTTCTTCGATCATAAGACGAGACATTTGAGATATTTGTGGCCTTTGTTAAAAGAATTCAAGTGAAAATGAACATAAAGGTAGCTTGCATCAGATCTGATCATGGAACGGAGTTTGACAATGCAAGATTTGATGAATTTTGTATTGAGAATGGAATTACACACAATTTCTCAACTCTAAGGACTCCTCAGCAAAATGGTGGGGTAGAACGGAAGAACAGGACCTTGGAAGACATGGCTCGAACGATGCTCATAGACAGTGGTATTGCAAAGAATTTCTGGGCTGAGGCAATCAACACAACGTGCTACTTGGTGAACATGTGCAAGATCAGGTCCTTCCTGAACAAAACTCCTTATGAACTGCTCAATGGAAGAAAGCCCAAGGTACCTCATCTAAGGGCTTTCGGCTGCAAATGCTACGTGTTGAACAATGGGAAGGATCGGCTGGGAAAATTTGATGCCAAGAGTGATGAAGGAACTTTTCTGGGCTACTCCTCTCAAAGCAAAGCATACAAAGTGTTCAATAAAAGAACTCAATGTGTGGAAGAGAGTGTTCATGTACTCTTCAATGAATCTCTATTCTCAACCAAGGATAACAATGGTGATGATCAAGACAATGAACCACTTTTGGTTCCAGGAGAAATCTCTGATGTGTCAAATGGGAAGACTGACATGCTGAGTCAAACAAAGGAGACATTGGAAGACAACTCAACACTGTCCTCAGGACCTCAGGAGGAACCTGGTACCCCTATCTCTCCCACAGAAGCTGAGGAAAGAGTTGAAGATGCAGTGGAAAGCACTCCTCAGGCTGCAGAACAGGAATCATAGGGAAGCCTAACCAACATGCCAAGTACCTCTACCAATCAGATTCAGGTTCCAAATTGGAAACATAAAATCACTCACCCACTTGATAACATAATCACCCCTCTTGATTCTGGAATTCAAACCAGATCAAAAACCAGAAATTCCTTAGCCTTCTCAGCCTTTCTGTCCCAAATTGAACCTAAAAATATTAAGGAAGCTCTAAAGGATGCTGACTGGATTGTGGCTATGCAAGAGGAGCTCCATCAGTTTGAGAGAAATAAGGTTTGGCACTTGGTACCTCGACCCTCAGGTAGAACCATCACAGGAACCAGATGGGTGTTCAGGAACAAGCTGGATGATAATGGGAATACTACTAGAAATAAAGCAAGGCTGGTGGTTCAAGGCTACAATCAAGAAGAAGGGATTGATTATGATGAAACATTTGCTTCAGTTGCTCGTATGGAAGCCATTCGAATTCTCATTGCCTTTGCATCCCATATGGAATTCACCTTGTTCCAAATGGATGTGAAGAGTGCATTCTTAAATGGTTATCTCAAGGAAGAAGTGTATGTCAAGCAACCCCCTGGGTTTGAAAGCCATGTTCATCCAGAACATGTGTTCAAGTTAGACAAAGCCCTGTATGGATTGAAGCAAGCCCCTAGAGCGTGGTATGAAAGGCTATCAAAGTTTCTACTTGACAACGGTTTTACTAGAGGGAAGATAGACAACACCTTGTTTCTGAAGAAACGAGGAAGGAACCTTCTCATTGTCCAGGTCTATGTGGATGGCATTATTTTTGGAGCTACAACAGACTCTCTGTGTAAAGAGTTTGCAATGCTTATGGGAAGTGAGTGCGGTTTTATCCCAGGCATCTATATGAATGACCGACCGCTCTTCAAACCAACTGGGCCATCCCGAAGGGATTCTCTTGTAATTATTATCCCACCCTTTCATAGGTATAAACATAATACTACAATTGTAGGATAACTAATCCCGTTACACTATAATTTTATTCTATTCAAATGTGAGATAAACTCACCTCAAATTTAATCTTGAAATTAATTATTCTTATCTCACGTGTCAAACTTGCCCTTAATCTCTTCGTTTGTCTATAATTGTTCTCATTTTTCTTGCTTTTGTTAAGGAAATTTTCCTTTTTTATTTTATAACAAAACTGTATTTTAACTAAGAAACCGTTTTTTAGCCTGTGAGTACGGTGGACTTGACCGCGTAGGATTCTTTCCTTTCGCTTCTCTCGCTTTTGCAAATGTAAAACACACACACTCACTCACATAACAAGAGAACACTGAAATCGATCACACAATTCGCATTTCCTTTTTTTCTCCTCCAGTGTAGTTAAAAATGGCGGCGTTCTTCAGGAAGCTAGCAAAGGCGGTGGCGGCTGCACCCATCGCTGCATTCAGTAAAGAAGGCCATTATTCCAAGTCTAATTTTGTTAACCCTAACTTCCCCTTTGGAGCTATTGTTGCCGTTGCTGGTTGTGTTTCCTACTATTACTCCTCTTCTTCTCCTCATTTGGTACTTTTCCGCATCTCTCTATTTCAATATATGGTTTCATTTCCATTTTTTTTTACAATGTCAATGTATGTTACTGTTATTATGTCAGATCTTGTCCTATTTTAGCCTTATTTTATCATCATCATTTTTATACTTCCCCTCAGGTGTATATGATTAGTGGTGGTGAGAATGCAGTCCGCGATGTGTAGGTTAGGCAGGCGCCGATGTAGCATAAGAGTGTCGGGTTCATCTGAACCCAGTACTATCCATACGGATCATAAATTTACGTATAAAAAATTACTAGGATTCTAACAATAGTACATATGAACCCATAATCTTAAAAATATAATGGGTTCAATACTAAGAACCTCAAAGTTTGAACCTATAGAATTTAAATCATGGTTCTGCATCTAAAGTTAGGTTCGTATCACGAGTTTGAACCCATAGATATAAGTTTCGTATTTAAGTGGAGAAGTGTACTGAGTTTAGAATTGTGCACCAGGTGATCGAGATTTCTAGTTATCAAAGAAATAAACGATATTTACCTATGATAAGTACAAGTAGAAGAGAGAATAAGCCTCTTTTGTCAAAGTGGAAAGACTTGACTAGTTAAGGATTATTTTATAAAATATGTAAATGCTGACATTGGAATGCTAATGTCATTGCACAGTACTGATCAGAATCTATTATAATTTGAAATCGTTCCGTCCAAATATAATTGCTAATGGTGGAACAAATTAAAGAAAAAAAAGCGACTTGAAGTTGCTTGGACGCCACATAGATGTCATTACCTGGACTCTACAATCTGACAGGTCTCCTCTTCGGGATTTAACCCTTTACTGGCCTAACGGCTTAGAATGTTAAACGTGTAAGGTGCTACATATTATTTAAGGCATATGACCATGCATCTAGAATATGCTAAGTTTTGTTAAGTTTGCATAAGGAGATGCTTGGTGAGGATAAACTTTCCCTTATCATCCTATAATTGCTGAAGTATGTCTATGTAATATGCTTTGTACTGTATATGTTTATATATGCATTTGTACATCTATATGTATTATACTTTATTTGGATGTGTATAGTGTAGCAAATGGCAGCACATTACTTTCATTTTCTTTATCTAATATTTGTCTATTGCAGACCAACAGAAACCTATCCTTTTTTCTTGCTATATTTTTAAGTAAGAACTATAACGGAAACAATGTTTGTATGAATGGTGAATTTTTGTTCAAAATAATTTAATCGCGATTGAGTCCTCACCAGGTAAGAGGTAATTGGGTATGATGTTATGTTTACTAGTTCTGAATTACTCAATCAGTGCCCCTGAAATAAATATATATCTCATTGCAGTAAAACTGGTGAGAACTTTTTGCTTGTCTTTCCGTCACCTTAATTGGTTTTAAATGAAAATTAAATTATTAGATTCTTCTTGTTTTACAACCTAAATTATTCGTTTTCCATTTCTTTTCAGGAGTTGATGTTGACTAGCTAACAGAAAACATATTTTCTCTCTTCATGATTTTTATTTCTGTGATTTTCAGAGTGCCTACATTAATTGATAAATTCGAGAAATTTTGTCTTCTTAAGGTTAGCTGTTTTACTATATCTTAAATAGAAAGCTGAAATTTTTCCATATACAGGTGTTCTTAGAGCAAATCAATGAAGATTCTGGCCAAAAAGTTGGTTAGTTCCTCTATTTACGCCTTCTGTAAGCTTATGCTTTAGTCAAGATATTCATATTTGGCTGGAACACCAACTCAATCAAAATACTATTTCCTTTTTACCCATTAGTGCTGATTTCATTTTAGTGTCTGTGATATAAATCTACTGTGGATGCAGTTAAGTGGGAAGTTGAAAATGCGGGCATTCATATTCATAGACGTCGATGTAATGAATTATAAGTTCTATCATTTAAATTAGTTAAGGAAGAAGGGGAACCAGAGATAAAATATAAGGAACTTTTTGGGTGTAGCAGGTTAAAGGAATGACTTCAGATAACTTCTAATATATGCTTTTGTCTAAAAATTTGCACGGTTTTCTGCTGATAAGATAATTTTTTTTTGCTAGATCTGAGCTTTGTTGTTTCATTAATCTGTCTATATGTACCCTCTCTCTCTTACACTTCTGTTTTGGTTCATGTTTTTTGATGACCTTTCAGTTTAATGCTTCAGTAACATCAGCTTATGGAAGATTTGTTTCTTTTGATAGTTGTTAAAGTTCAAGAAATTGAATGGATTTTACTGTTGTCTTTGTTTTCAGCTCTAAATCCTGATAAATGGATTGAATTTAAGCTGCAAGATCGAGCACCAGTTAGCCACAATAGTCATCTGTTCAGGTTATTTTTATCTTAATAAGATTGTGGCTTTAATGCTTTAATAGTGATGTTACTCATTCAATGATGACCTCCCTGTGATATTCCATTTTGTAATAGAAGATTGGGTGTTGTTCGTAGAAGACCATTTCATTTTGTAGGTTTCTTACTTTTGTATACAGGCGTTTTCTTTGCCCAAACATTAATAAAATTATTCTGTATAAAAAATAAAATGATGACTCTCCCTGTGAACTAAATCTGGCTTGTTTGGTCAAAAAACTCTGTAGGCAAATTGAGTTCCGAATACCATTGTTGCAACAGTGGGCTTACACCAATTAAAATATGAAAAACCAAGCTTTCTAGCCTATCTTTATCTAAAGAAGGTGGTTGAATATGTGGATTTAGCTTTTGGGAAGCACTATTTCCTTTTTATCCTGCATCATAACGTCACCTGAATCTTGTTATTGCATACTGTTTAGAAGATTCTAATAAAAGGTTGGGAATGCAGATTAAAGGAAAGAGTCAACTAATAAGTTTGCTTCTTCAACTATCTGTTCCTTCTCAATTTTTTTTCCTTACTACTCTTTCATTGGATTTATGGGAAGGGGATTATTTAGAAAATGCTAGCTGGGTGGGTGGAAAAAAACCTTTGCGTTTGTTGCCATCGGTTGTTTCTGCTAGTACTAAGTAGATAATTGTGGACTTCTGTATAACTTTGCTTTCGTTGCCACACACTATGTTTACTACTAAATATATCATGTTGGACTTTCATGTTATAACTAGGTAGACTTAACATTGTAATTATATCCAAAATTTTCTTGCTATGTGATTTATGTGAATACATGGTAGATAGACTAGCTTCCCGGGCTGGGTTCGTATATTTGGTTTGATGACTGTTGAAATCCCCTTCAAGTTTTGTATTCAGATATATGAAGAGTAGTTAATGGCTGAGTTTGGTTATACTATTGATCTGTTCTTTCTTTCCCTCAATATTGTAGGTTTTCATTCGATCCTTCTTCAAAGTTAGGTCTTGATATTGCATCTTGCATTCTTACGAGGTGAGTTCCATTACATTTGAATCTCATTTGCATAGTGTCTTTGTTTCATGAGAAAGTTCAGAAGTTTTGTACTTGTGTTTCAAGAATTATGGAGAATATGGTTTCTGGATCATTACTTCTGACATACTAATACATTGTTTCCTTCTTTAGGGCACCGATGGGAGAAAATGCTGAAGGAAAACCAAAATATGTCATTCGACCGTAAGTTTCATTTTTATAAATTTTCTTTCTTAGCGTTTCCTTTTCCATGTATAGCTCTACTATTTGATCCATTTGAATGCTTATTAGTTGATCTTCAGCTGTATGAACTGAAAAATTAGTCACGCTCCTTTTACATTTTTATGCTGATAACAATGCTAATTACGAAAATTATGTCTTTTTTCCTGATAAAAAGTGAGAAGGTTACATCCATGGTTGAGAGGAGTACAAATACTCCCTAGTCAAGGATAGACACATGAAAAGTTGAAAAATCTTATTTTTGTTCAGATAATATGCCTTTCTGCTTAATTTTTTTTGGGTAACGTCTTGGAGTATTTTGCATGCACCTCGACTGTTCACTAATACTCTGCTACCTTTCACCAACAACACAAGGACCGGTAACTTTTTCCATTAAGGGTCAGACGAATGAAAAAAAATCACCTAGCTTTTATTTGCCTCTGCTGGGATCTAAACCTTTTTCTTCCATGGTCTATTCCATTTTCATTGCCTACTAGACCACACCCTTGGGTGCTATGCCTTTCAAGTTAATTAAAACCAAAAAGAAACATCTATATGCTTTTCTTCTATTCCATCTATTCCTTTTTATGGACCTAATTTTCATATCAATGTGAAACGAATTCATCTCCTCTTAAATGACTAAAATCTTCAGCTAATCACTTACACTCTTTGTCACAATAAGGTTGTCATAATTTTTACATATACGTGTAACTTATACCAATACTCTTTTGCCGACGGTGCCACACTTTACAGTACTTCTCATTTTATTTCTATATCTCTAAGCTTTATTTTCATAGACATGTACAGTTAATACTTAACACACACCAAGTTTATTGTCCCTTCAAAACTGATACTGTGACTTGTGAGTTTAGTCTGGTGCTTATTGTTAGATACCTCATTGGACGCTCTAAATTGAACAGCAAGTAATCTTCTTAAGTATATGTTTTTGTTTTCAGTTATACTCCTATATCTGATCCAGATTCCAAGGGATACTTTGATTTGTTAATTAAGGTATATGCTTGTGGTATTCCTGCATTATATATAATCGAACTTACTGTTGACCTAACTTGCAGAACATGTTGTTTAACCTGCTTTTCTTTACATTGTTTCTCGGAACTATAAACAATGCAGGTTTATCCTGAAGGGAAAATGAGCCAGCATTTTGCAAGCTTAAAACCAGGCGATGTACTTGAAGTGAAAGGGTCAGTTACAAAACTTTAGTAAATTCTAGCAGAGATTCTTTCTTTCGTAATCTTATTATTCTTGTAGTTTACAAGTCAACAATTGTGTCTATATCTGCAGGCCCATTGAGAAATTGCGTTATAGTCCAAACATGAAGAAACATATAGGCATGGTAAGAGCTTGCAACTTAGTGTTCTCTTTGACACTATAATTTTAGAAAGAGTACAATATGACTAGGTTGAAACTCTAATTCATGGTCGTGATTAGGAAGTTATGTAGAAATAACTCACTTTCTGGGATGATTTTTAAAGATAGGTAGAGTACTCAGCAGAATTAGTTTATTATGCTTATTAACAAAAATAAAAACAGCAGTAGATAGAGTACTATCCATACTGAAAGTTGAAATTGGTGGAAGGCATGTTCATATTCTGCCCAGCTTTGAATACATGGCGTCTTTTACGTGATATTCTTTATGCAACGATGTCACTGAAGCATGGAACTCATGCTGATTACAGGAGGAGTCAAATGTGAAACTTGTGAAGAAGAAGAACTATTTGCTAAGTCTAGTTATATGCAGCTTTTTGATATCAAAACTCAACTTTACCTGTGAATCATAGTGTATCAAGGACTTGACAGTTTAAACTGTTAAATACTCTAGGATCTCTGTGGTAGATAAAGCTTCTATTGTGAATATGAACATTAAGGTTCTTTTGATTGAAAATGTGGTTGTTGTCTAGCTTTATCATGTCCCAGTTCCAGTGATGGTTTGAATCAGATCTCCTCTACCCATTGGGCACACTTTAATTTATTATTCTCACTGTTTGTACAATTCTCAATATATGTTTCTATCAGATGCTGATTATAGTTGAATTATATTATGCTTCTATTCATGTGCTTCTGAAATATAATAGAATTCAAACTCATCCTTCCAATGCCAGATTGCAGGGGGCAGTGGCATCACTCCAATGCTCCAGGTGATAGAGGCCATTCTTAAAAACCCTGACGATAATAGTCAGGTATGTTTATCGATCCAATCTTTTAGTGTGTTATCCACAAGTCAGTATGCAAAGGGTGTTTATCACTTTGTACTTACCCAAGTAAATCGATGGGTTTTCCATTTAAAAATTTTGATTTTCTGGTTCTAAGGCAAAGCACTGAAATCTTCACAAAGGTTTCCTATTTACTTATTCTAACAACAGTTTGTCCAAAATTATTGTAAGATAATTTTGATTGGAGAGGGCGCGACAATTAAATTCTACAAATCTAAGGCCAAAAAAAGTTTGTATTATGAAGCAATCGATTAGAGACCAAAGAGGCCCAAACTGAAACCAAACTGATCCTATATAGGTGCAGTAATCGGGTTACCTGTCTATTGAGTGAACTTACTAAATTGAGCTCAACAATTCAAAACCAACTGAACTGACGAATTCAATACCCATGTAGTATGCGAAGTAGTAAAGATGTACTTTGCTGGCAGCATTTGTCCCTGTTGTTTTCTGAGTTGGTCTTTTATCAATAAATATACAAGAACACTCATGGGCCTTTTTTTTCTTTTAGGTCTCGTTGATTTATGCTAATGTGTCACCTGATGACATACTACTAAAGAAGAAGCTTGATGTACTTGCGGCAACTCACCCTAATCTCAAGGTGCTGGCAGAGTTAATATGAAATGTTGTTCTTCTGCCCTCTCCTTTTCCTCATTAAACCAACATGTTCTCTATATGGAAATATCCAGGTATTTTACACTGTAGATAGTCCAACCAATGATTGGAGAGGCGGCGTCGGTTACGTATCAAAGGACATGATTGTGAAAGGACTACCTCCGCCCAGTGATGATACACTTATCCTTGTAAGTTTTCTGAAAGAGGTTTAATTGTCAGTGCCTCAAAGGCCAACAATTCAATCTTTTTGTATGCCATGAAAGTGGATTTTCATGCTTGGACGTTTGTCTCTGCTTTCTGGTCAAGGACTATATAGTAATTGAGAACACAATACCTGAGAATTAGCAAGAAGGAAGATAGGGTCCTAATTGTATGTTTCCTTTCTATTGGCTTCAGTCTGACTGGTAGCTGGTGCAAACCAATAGTTGCGCTATGAAAAGGTGTAAGTTCATGAACTAATAGTGCTATGCGTAAGTATGTGAAAGATGGTGCAGATGGGACATGTAATCAATATAGTAAAATCTGCAACTTTAATTAAAGCAGAAGGGGTGAAACCCTTTACCTGGGGTTTCCATTTGTTAAAGATTTGTAAAATGGAATGTACACTTTGGAGATGTTATAGATTTGCATGGAAAAGTGGGGATTTACTTATATGGAAGAAGTTTCCTATAGAGAACTTGCTCTTTCACATTTCCTTTTCCCTTCAACTTATGTTTCCTCCGAGTTAGAGGGGCCTTCATGCAGAGGTGCTACAAAGGCAGCTCTCCCGTATGCGGTAACTTTAAGGATGTTGCTGTTAGCAGTGGCGGAGGCATGATTACCGCCAAGGGGGTTCAATAAAAGGAAAAAGTTAAAAGAGTTGTAGCTAGTGTGAATAGAACCAATGACCTTATAGAGGTTTTGAACCCCTTTGACCACTAAGCTATGCTTTGAGGCTGTTGTGTCAAGGGGATTCAAAACATAATATATAGAGGTAAAAAACAGATTTTGCCTTACATGTGCAATGTAATTTTTCGGCGAAGGGGGTTCGGGTGAACACCCTTTTGCCCCCCTACATCCGCCCCTGGCTGTTAGTTGGTTTCATGTAGAGTATTTTGCTCTTCATGATAATTGAGGGGTGGGGGTGCGGACAGCTATAGAAAAGTTGTTATTCGGTGTAGAGTGACATGATTAGGGTAAGTGATCTGTGCAAACTCTTCAAGATTTCAGGTGCAAGAACAATCACTGATATTCTGAATTTGTTCTGCAATGACATTAGATTTATGTGGAATCATCCGAAACTTACTGTTTGTGTCCAGGTATGTGGCCCTCCTGGGATGATGAAACATTTATCTGGCGAAAAGCCAAAACCTCGTGAGCAAGGCGAGGTACTTATTCCATCTACCAAAAGAATTTAATTACCTGTTACTCAGTATTGCTTTGGCTCTAATGATGTTTATGTTTGCTTTGTGACAGCTAACTGGACTACTCAAGGATGTTGGCTTTACAGAAAACATGGTTTACAAATTTTAATTAGTTTGTTAACTTTACATTCCCTTATCTTTTTAGTGAATTAAATAATTTTGAAGAAACACAATATCCTACATAACATAATCCGAGGGTTTGGACGAGCATTCAGGATGTTTACTGAAGGCCATGTTACAGATTGTATTAAGTGAGGAATTTTCTATGAAACATCTAGAAAATACTTATTTTAGGGGGGAAATAAAAAAGCTTGATATATCTTTACTCTTGGTTTATCGCAGTGTGTTAATTATCTATACCTGTAAAGTAGAGGCCATGGAGATTTGATATTCTGCTCACTAGAATTCTCCTTTGTACGTGCTAGAGCCTAGATCTTGATTTTATATTATATACATTTATTATATTAATGATACATTACAGTATTATAATAATATAGTGGCTTACTATTATTAAAAGACCAACTGAGATTACTAAAGTATGATTGGATAATATCTCAATTTATATCTACTATTTTTCAAACAACCATTAATTACAAATTTGGGTTAACTTCGAATTATACCACGTTAAATAAGATTAAAAACCTAACTTCGGATCAAATATGATCCTAATGCCAAATAAAAGCTGATAGCAGAGCTAACACTAAACACAAATGATAGTAGTGATGTTTGGCTCGACGAGTCACTCTATTCCTCCCCTTCACCTAACATTGTCTTAAGTCTTAACCAAAGAGTAGTCAAATTCTAGTGTATCATTACCCATGAACCACACATATTGTCTGAGGGCGGATCCACATACGATGTAATATATGGGTTTACGTGAAGAGATTTGAAGGGTCATAGCTCGTCTTTGTTTTTCGATTCGCAATTAAATATTTATATATATTTAATAAATTTCTTAATAAAAATATAGTGTCTAAGTAAAAGTGATTAGATTCGGCCAAACCCACACCTAGTAGGCTCGCTCCGCTCCTATTTACGTGTGGTCGGTAATTTTGCATAATTTTTTTACGTGTTTATATAATTATAAATATTAACTCGAGATTATTGTAGTATCTCTAAACTTAAAATTTTGCATCCGCCTGTTTAGTCTTGCACCATTTTTTTTCCACGGTTTCAAGAGTCGGTCAATTTGGACGCGCCCCGTGGCGTCCTAGCAAGCATCCCAACGCCTAGCGCCACGGACGGCCCCGT
>ML283087.1:5494-114589 GCA_005239495.1 Nicotiana undulata
GGGCTGCTGGGGGATTCTCTATCAAAACTTTTTTTTTTTTTAAAAAAAAAAAAAAAAAAAAAAAAAAAAACACAAAATCTTGTCTTTTCCCGCATGCATAGTTTAACATGGAAGGTAATGGAGAGGAAAGAATGAAAGCAGTATCCGGTCTTACTACCAACCTCCTAAACACCATCAATGAGGTCACTGGAACAGATGTTGAGAACATGACGCCAAACACCTACCCCAGGTGGAGTGGTTCACCCCTCCCTCACGACAGCATCACAACCTCACACGGTAAAGGGGCCTCTACGTCCACAACAGAAGAGGCACCACCAGCAGTGAAAATGCTGCTCGATCGTGGTTAACAATAACGCTCACCAGCATACTTGACAAACCCGCCCAAAGGACGAATAGAGAAGATGCGAAAGTTTGGATCGCACCAGCGACAAATGAGCAACACGACCCTCCCCCTGTAACAGGTATTTATCACAACATTAATGATGTAGGTAGCGACACCCTCACTTCCATTTTGAGAAAGATGGAGGATATGGAGAAAGAGAACAAAATGCTCCGCAACCAAATGAAAGAGCATCAAGAAAGGGTAGACACAATACTGGGCGCCCCAAAACGCTTACCAAAACGGGATGCCGACCGATTCGTTGAGCAACGATACAGTGACGAAGCTGCACCACACTCCATACCTAAAACATTCAAAATGCCACCGTACTTGAAAATATACGACATTACGACGGACCCTGAGGATCATGTGACCCACTATGTCACCGTAGTGAAAGGCAATGACCTCGCGAAAGAACAACTATCTTCCATATTGCTGAAGAAGTTTGGTGAAACCCTCATCGAGGTAGCATTAACTTGGTACTCACAGTAACCCCCATGCTCCATAGAGACGTTCAAGGAGATGGCCGACAAGTTTGTCACTACCCATGCCCGCGCTAAGAAAGCAGAGGTGAGGGTGAATGACATATTTTCCATTAAACAGTCACCCAGCGAAGGACTGAGAGATTTCCTCGCGCGATTCGACCGTGTGAGAATGACTCTTCCAAATATATCATAGGGGATGACAATACCAGCTTTCTAGAACGGTTTAAACAGGAGCGATTCGAGGGTGACCAGAAAATTTCTAAGACGACTCATGAAATACCCCCCAACCACTTGGGACGAGATACACAATGCCTATTGCGCCAAAGTACGAGCTGATGAGGACGACTTTAAAAGGCCAACTCAACGGCTCACCTTGGTCCAAATAGAGTCGAGGAAAGATCAGAAAAATGATAACAGAAGGGACCAACCAAGCCCACACCCCAACCATGAAAGGCACCAACCATATGTCACAGCCACCGTCATACCATCTCCCCGTCACGGCGACGGCCCATCCAGGCCACAAACATGGACTCACCGAAGAGAAAGAGGTATGCCTCCAATACTATCAACTCACAATTTTTGTTTTTCTTCTTTAGAAATAGTCTATGCCCTGGATAAGCTCGGCCAAAAAGTGAAGTGGTCGCAAAAGATAAAGTCCGACCCAAACACCAGAAAGTCAAATGCCCTATGCGAATTCAACCAGGAACGGGGCCACAAAACCGAGGACTGCATCGCCTAAAGGCAAGAGGCCGTGAACATGCTTCACCAAGGACATTTGAAAGAACTTTTGAGCAACCGAGGAAGGGCGAATTTCGCTCGAGGATGAAATAGCATCAGGGTCCACCAAAACCACCCTCCCCAGCTCGTACCATCCAAATGATTATAGGAGGAGGCAATGACACATCAATCAAAAACGTAAAATTCAACACCACCCACAAGCTAAAACAATCAATCACTCATGAACGGTATGATTACCTCGAAGAAAGTATCATCTTCGACGAGTCGGATACCCACAGTTTGATCTTTCCTCGCTATGATGTTATTGTTGTTACTTTACACATTTTAGATACTCACGTAAAATGTATTATGGTCGACGACGGCAGAGGCATGTGCATTATCCACCCTCGAGTTATTGCACAAATGAAGCTCGAGGATAGGATAGTGCCACGTTTCATTACACACTCGTGTTTTAACAATGCAATTGAACGGACATCTAGAGAGATCATGCTACCCGTCCTGGCCTGTGGTTTTACTTTGGAAACCACGTTCCACATTATGGATCAAGATACAACATACAACCCCATAAGAGTTCGACCTTGGATACGCGCCATGAGGGCCATCCTCTCTAGTTTTCTAACGACTCGGCCGGTCGTTTCGTGCGTTATATCCCGGTTTCCCCCATTTCTGCTTCTTTATGTATTATTCATCTATATTGTGTTATATAAGGTTGGTTGGTTAGGGTCCAGAGTTGTTTCGGAGTTGAACGAGACACTTAGTCTCCTATTTAGAAGTTTAAGTTTGAAAAAGTCAACCGGACATTAACTTATGGGAAAACAATCTCGAATTATGATTTTTATGGTTTAGTTAGCTCAGATAGGTGATTTTGGACTTAGGAGCACGTCGGAATGTAATTTGGAGGTCCGTGGTAGAATTAGGCTTGAATAGGCGAAATTGAAAATTTGGCGATTTTCGGTCGGTAGTGGAAAATTTGATATCGGGGTCGGAATGGAATTCTGGTAATTGGAGTAGGTTCGTAACGTCATTTGTAAAAAGTGTGAATCATTTGAGTTTATTCGGACGTGGTTTGGTAAGTTTCGGCTTCATTTGCGGAATTTGGAAGTTTAGAAGTTATTAGTCTTGAATCCGAGGTTAATTTGGTATTTTGATTTTGTTTTGAGTGTTCTGAAGGTTCAACTAAGTTCGTACATTGATATGTGACTTGTTGATGTTATTGGTTGAGGTTCTGAGGGCCTCAGGTGTATTTCGGATGGTTAGCGGATTGGTTTTGGTATTTGAGAGTTGCTGAAAATCTGTTGGTGTGAGTTTTTCTGGTGTTTCCGCACCAGCGGAAGGGGAGAGGCAGGTGCGAGGTCGCAGGATCAGTGTTGTGGATGGAAGATGCAGAAATTGGGAAGCTAAGGCTAGAGCGCATGTGCGAAGGATACTCGGGCGTAGGTGCGGAGGCTAAGAAATTAAGTGAGTTTCGCAGGTGGGGCTATTTGACCGCAGGTGCAGTCCCAAAGGCACAAAGAATAGGCCGCAGGTGCGAAAAGCCTGGGCGAAAAGTATATATTGAGCACTTCGCGAATTTTGGTTCATTCTTCACCATTTTCAATCGGTTTTGAAGCTTTTGGGGGTGATTTTGAAGAGGGATTCAAGGGGATATCAGTGAGGTAAGTTTCTTGAGCCCTAATACTCGTATATATGGTGATTTCCCATTGTTTAATCATGTAATTAGTGGAAATTAGGGGTGAAAATGAGGAGTTAGGGCTTGGAATTTTGGAGAGTTTGATTTGGGGATTTGAGAGACCAGATGAGGTCGAATTTGATAAATTTGATGTGCTTGTACTCGTGAGTGAATGAGCTTTCTAGTTTTGTAATCTTTTTCGGGTTTCGAGATGTGGGCTCGGGGCCGAGTTTGAGCTAAATTCAGTATTTTGGTCTAATTTGATATTTTTTCTTGTGAAATTTGTTCCATTAGCGTATATTGATGGTAATGTACTGATTGTGAATAAATTCGTTGCATTTTGAGGCCAAGTCGAAAGGCAAGAGCATCGTGGGGTAGAGAATTGACCGGTTTGAAGTAAGTAACGTTTGTAAATATAGTCCAGAGGGTATGAAACCCCGAATTTCGTATCATTTTACTATTTTGAGGTGACGCACATGCTAGGTGACGGGCGTGTGGGCGTGCACCGTCGGGTATTATGACTTGGCCCGTCCCGTAGCAACTATAAAGTTGCATATTTTGTTGAAATATCATGATACTTATGTGTTTTAGAAAGGGTTTCTGTAAATTGGGCTGAATAACATGTTTGGGCCTTGTGGGTGCTGTTTGGACCCTTAGGGGCCTTTTCTTACTATCCTCTCACTGTTTTCGATTGAATATCCATACTCAGTCATGGTTATACATGTTTACTGCATAACTCAGTTTTATTACTCTGTTTTGATGCATATAAATGTTGTTTTGGGTTGAGCACCCTGTTTTTACTGAAAGTCCGAGTGGCTTGAGTGGTTTATGACTGAGTCAGGTCGAGGTCCTGATTTGTGAGGATATTTATGAGATTGCGTTGCACGCCCCAGCATGTTTGTTATAGGCCGAGGGCCTAATTGATTTATGCCATGATTTGACTTGATATAGCGCTAGGGCTGAAGGAGCCCCTCCGGAGCCTGTACACACCCCTAGTGAGCACAGGTACCTACTGAGTGCAAGTGCCGAGTGCTGAGTGACTGGGAGTCATGAGTGATGGTGAGGTACACCCGAAGGGCTATTTACGAGTGACTATGAGGTTTTCCCGAGGGGTTGTATATGAGTGATGTTTTGCCCGAGGGGGTGTTTATGATTTCATCATTTTGCTCACTGTTGCATTGAGCCTCTGTTTGAAACTGTTGAAAAATATCTTCAAATGATTTTGTACATTGAGTTTAAACGAGATGATTTGATTCAAGCACTGATTTTAAAAGCATGTTGTGTTTTACTGAGATTTCATGATGTGGACTTTATATGCTTTACTGCTCGTCACTACTGCTCAGTCTTTATTTACTGTATTGTTGATAACCAATTTTTTCCTAATATATATATATATATATATATATACATACTTTCAAAATAGTGCATATGCATCATCATTTGATTTACAAGCATACACAAGTATTTTTCATACTTTTCCATGATTTTTAAAGACTTTAAATCAATTTATTTCTGCATTTTATTATATAAATATTCAATAATTACGCTACAAATTATTTTTATGATGATTTAATCATCTAAACTTATCATTTATACCAATATGAGGTTTTAAATATTTTCAGTGCATTTATCATAATTACATTTGTATTTTTAAAGCTAAATTGTACATTTTGTAGTAATAGCCCATATGCATATATAATTACATTATTTATACAAAAAATGACTTTTATAATCTTAAGTAATCATTTTAAATCATTTTAATGCACAAATAATATTTTAGTTATTTATTAATTATTTTTATAAATTATTTTTGCTAAATATTGGGTATTTAAATTATAGCCTAATTTTTAAACCTATTTTTCGGACCTAATATACCAACCCAATACCCCATACACCAGCCCAATAACCCCATCCCAAACCCGCCTAAATAAACCCGGCCCAATCCCTTTTATATCTTCGCCATTGATCTCTGAGATCAACGACCCATATCTATTCCCTCTTTGTAATTAACTTAATCCACCTTAAACCCTAAATCATTCTTACCACCCCGCCGCCCTAGAACTCTCTCGTCTCTCATGAACTCTAGCTATCGTTCTATCAAACCTTCCCAAATCTGACCCCAAAATGGAATACACCATGGATTCCCTTGCCTTATTTGCCTCTCCTCACCACTGGTCACTCGTCTATGATATTATTTAGTTGCTTGCCTAACATGGCAAGAAAATCTTGCCAAAATCGAACTAAATCGGCTCACACCTATGATTTATGTGGTTATTCCGTCGATGTTTATCATTGATTCTTTGTGAGTAACGAGCTTGTTCATATCTTTCTGTGATTCTTACTTAACCCAAATTAGGGTTTTCAAACCCTTTCAATCGGACATAAATAGGTCCGATTTTCTGATTTTTAACGCTATTTTGTATCTATTCATCCCATCTCTTGTGATTTTACCTTATTTTGTATTTTCCACTGATTTCATACTTTCTCTAAAACTAGGGTTTGAATCTTTTTTTCCTTTTCTTACTGATTCTAGTGAACCTTTCCTTCTTGTGTTTGATTACCTTCTTTCTTTATGTTTTCCCTTAATTTTACTTTAATATTTGCTTAAATATTCTGAATAATTTTTGTTTAGGTATTATTTGTGTTTCCTTTAATATTTGCTTAAATATTCTGAATAATTTTTGTTTTGGTATTTTTGTGTTTCCTTTAATATTTTTAAATATTCTGAATAATTTTTGTTTCGGTATTATCTGTGTTTCCTTTAATATTTGCTTAAATAGTCTGAATAATTTTGTTGTTTTGGAATTATTTGTGTTTCCTTTAATACTTTCCTGATATTCTGAATAATTTTATGTTCTTATGTTTCCCTAATTTTGCCTGCCCTAACATTCTGAACGATTTTTATTTTTAATATTATGTGTTTCTGCCTTAAATATTCTGAATAATTTTAGGTACTTCCTTAACTCGCTGAATCCCTTAATTTATGCCCTAAATCACCTATAACTGATCTGTAACGGCCATGTAGGTCGTTTTGAGGGTTAGCGCCCTGATCCCCTGATAATTGTTTTCCCCATGCCTATTTTTGATTTTGGGACTTGTCGGAACGTTGAGTGGTAAAAATTCGGAGAGTTTTTGGACACATAGTCCTTATATGTGAGTTTAGGCTTTAGAAATCGGGTTTGTAGTTGGAACTGTGTGAAGACGGATCCGGAATGGAATTTCGTCAACTCTGTTATCTCTGTTGGGTGATTTCGGGGTTAGGAGTGTGTTCGGAAGGTGTTTTCGAGGCATGCAGTAGATTTAGGTTTGACATGGCGAAAGTTGGAATTTCAGCGATTTCGGCCGATAGGTGAAATTTTGATATCGGGCTCTGAATGGAATTCCGAAAGTGAAAGCAGGTCTGTAGTGTCATTTATGACCAGTGTGTAAAATTTGAGGTCATTCAGATGAGTTTTGACGTGTTTCGGCATCGGATGTGAATTTTGGAAATTTCATAAGTTCTTAGGCTTGAATCCATGCATAATTGATGATTTTGATGATATGAGATGTGTTTTGAAAGCTCGACCAAGTTTGAGTGAAATATTAGGACCGGTTGGTAAGTTTGGTTGAGGTCCTGGGGGGATTTTTTAGATGCTCAACGAGTGATTTTTGAACTTGGAACACAGGTGAACCATTGCTGGTTCTGGTGTTTCGCACCTGCGGACAGGGAACCGCAGGTGCGTAGTTGGGCTCACAAATGCGGAATTTGGGTAGGGCTGCCAGTGGTCGCAGGTGCAGTCTGGGTTCCGCAGGTACGGGACCGCAGATGCGGCCAATTGACCGTAGGTGCGGCCCCAGCCCTGTTAAGTAAGTTTTCGGACCTGCGATGGATTTTTCGCAGGTGCGGCACCACAGGTGCGGCACCGCAGGTGCGGTCCAAGAGTTGCAGGTGCAGAATCCCTGGGCTGTTTATACAAAAATCCGAGGTTTGAAATTCATATCTCCTAAAACGATTTAGAGCTTGGGTTTTGGCGATTTTCAGTGGATTTTGAAGAGGAGCTTCATAGGTAACGATTTCTAACCTTAATTCACTTGTATATCATTAATCTCTAACAATTTCCTCAATCTAATCAATGAATTTGGGTGAAAAATCATGAAAATGGGATGAAGGTTCCCCAAGTAGGAATCTGAGGATTTAGGGAGATTTTGACGTCGGATTTTGATGATTCTTGTTCGAGTGAGTTCATGAGTGAATGGGTGTTCGGAATTTGTAATTCTTACCCGTTTCTGAGACGTGGGCCCAGGGAACTTTTTTGGCAACTTTCCAAATTTTGCGTATTAGCTTCGAACATATTAGCTATTTTGGTTCCTTGAGTTGATATTTACTTTATGCAATCAAATTGAATAGATTTGGGCCACCCGGAGTCAGATACTCGTGGCAAGAGCGTGGTATTGAGTTGATTAGCGCATTCGAGGTAAATGGCTTGCCTAACTCTATGTTGGGGACTCCCCCTTAGGTTGTTTTGATACTATTTTGTTGCTTGGGCGCCGTATACGTGAGGTGACGAGTACATATAGGGGCCATTGTTGCTAAAACTCCATTTTTCCTCCATGACATATCATTTTCATTCCTATTTCATTGTTTCTTGCACTAACTGAGTAGTTTAGCTTAGGGAGAATCATGTCTACATGTTTACTTGAGTTTTCCCTTAATTGTCACTATATGCACCATGTTTAGGTAGCTTTATCCGTATTATTGCCTGCTATTTTTCCCTGAACTGTTGGATAAGCTACATCCGGTATTCATTCGCATTGCATATTTAAATTGGGACTACGGACTAGATTCCGGGAGCTTTCCCCCTGTATTGCATCACATATTTAAATTGGGACTACGGACTAGATTCCATGAGCTTTCCCCTGTATTGCATCGCATATTTAAATTTGGACTACGGACTAGATTCCGAGAGCTTTTCCCCTGTACTGCATCGCATATTTAAATTGGGACTATGGACGAGATTTGGGGAGCTTCCTCCTGTACTGCATTGCATATTTAAATTGGGACTACGGACTAGATTCCGGGAGCTTTCCCCCTGTACTGCATTGCATATTTGCTACTGTGAAATATGCGGTGCTGAGCCGAGGGATCCCTTTTTACTATTTCTTTCAGCTTACTGTTTCTACTATTTTTGCCTTAGTTTTTCTATATTTCTCTGTTCAACTTTTAAACTGTTTTACTATAAAACTCCAGTAGAGTTTTAACCTGACCTTGTCACTACTTGACTGGGGTTAGGCTTGGCACTTACTAGGTACCAATTGTGGAGTACTCACGCCCTTTCCTGTGTATGTTTTCCATGCACAGATCCAGGTACCAACACCCAGTATCGTGGTTAGGAGTATCACTAGCAGCTTCCAGGAGACCGCGAGGTAATTATGCCGCGTCCGCAAAATCCCATGAGTCCCCTTCTACTCTAGCATATGCATAGATGACTTATTTATTTCTGCTACTTCTTTGTATAGAGCTACATTTAGTACAGAGCTTGTGACTATCGTGACATTTCGGGTTTTGGGAAGAAAGATTGTATATGCCGAGTGACTGAATTAAGTGTCTTCTTCTCCTTTTCTATTTAAATTATTATATTGCTTTTATTTCCCTACAAGTTTTAGGCTTACCTAGTCGTAGAGACTAGGTGCCGTCACGAGACCGTTCGGAGGTTAATTCGGGTTGTGACAAGCCTGTTTATGAGAGTCTCGTGGATCGGTGCGGAGACGTCCGTATCTATCTTTGAGAGGTTATGTAACTATTAAGAATAATCATATTCTTTGGAATTCCTTGCCGTGCTAGTTATTGTCATCAAAATTCTAAAACTCTATTCTAATCTTGGTCACAGATGGTGCGTACCCGTACCGGACGTACTGACAACAGGCACCTGAGCCCCCAGCCAGAGCAACCAGAGGCAGGGGCCGGGGTAGAGGACGAGAACACGGTGTATCCCGAGCACCGGCGAGAGCAGAGACGGAGGAGCCACCGACAGCTACAGTTGGAAGGGCACAAGAGGTCCCTATTATTACTCTAGCCCTCCAGGTGACTTTAGCTCAGTTCATGAGCGCTTTCAGTACCCTGACTCAGGCGGGACTACTCTCGATAGCTCCAGCTTTATCTCAGGTCGGGGGAGGTACACAGACTCCCGCAGCCCGTACTCCTGAGTAGAGGGTCCATATTGGGCAGGTTCCAGAGTATATTTCTATGCCCCCAGCGACTCCAGCTCAACATGATACCAGGGTTGTTGTTTCTGAGGCAGAGCAACTTAGACTTGAGAGGTACAAGAAGTACCACCCACCTATTTCCAGCAACTTAGACTTGATGCTCTGGGTTTTCTTGAGGAGTGTCATCGCATTCTCCACACTTGGGATCAGTTCTCCGAGATATCTTTGCTTGAGTTTGTCCCTCAGAGCCTTCGGGATGCTTGGCGTGCAGAGTTTGAGTAGTTAAGCCAGGGTACCATTAGTGTGTCAGAGTATGCAGTCTGTTTCAATGACTTGGCTCGCCATGCACCAGCCCTGGTTTCCACTATCAGAGAGAGGATTCGACGCTTCATTGAGGGACTTCACCCAAGTATTCAGACCAGTATGGCCAGGGAGTTGGAGATAGATATCCCTTACCAGCAGGACGTGAGTATTGCCCGGAGGATTGAGAGTATGCTATCCCGAGACAGGGAAGAGAGAAAGGCCAAGAGGTCTCGAGAGACTGGTCATTTTTTGGGAGTTCGTGCACCAGTAGCACACTATGGCAGGGGTTTTGTGAGTCGCCCTGTTCATTCAGCTCTTCCAACAGCCAGTGGTATTTCAGCTCCTCCTAGACCTCAGAAGCCTTATTATGCGCCACCAGTATCTTATGTGCCTCCAGTTCGAGGTGCTATCACCGGCCAGTTCAGAGTCAGCACCAGCCGCCACGTCCTCCGAGAGGTTGTTTTGAGTGTGGTGACCCTCTCCACGTGATCAGATATTTCCCCAGATCTAGGAGGGGTGCAACATCTCAGCCTTATCAGGCCCCGCGTGCTCCAACGGGTCCTCCAACTATTCTTCCTGCCCCAGCTGCTACCCCACCTTCTCAGACAGCTCGAGGTGGATGTCGGTTAGGTCGAGGTCGCCCTAGAGAGGGAGGCTAGGCCATGTATTATGCTTTTCCAGCCTGTTTAGAGGCCGTTGCTTCTGATTCGGTCATCACAGGTATTGTCCCTGTTTGTCATAGGGATGCATCGGTATTATTTGATCCATGCTCTACGTATTCATATGTGTCTTATTATTTTGCTTCACACCTGGGGATATCTCGGGATTCTTTGAGTTCCCCCGTATATGTTTCTACTCCGTGAGAGATTCTCTTATTGTGGACCGCGTATATCGGTCATGTTTGATTGTTATCAGTGGTTTTGAGACCAGAGTTGATCTGTTATTACTCGGTATGGTAGATTTCGATGTTATTTTGGGCATGGACTGGTTGTCGTCTCATTATGCTATTCTTGATTGTCACGCCAAGACCGTGACGTTGGCTATGGCAGTATTACCGAGGTTAGAGTGGAGAGGTTCCTTAGAGTATGATCCCCGCCGAGTCATTTCCTTTCTTAAGGCTCAATGGATGGTGGAGAAGGGGTGTGATGCATATTTAGCCTATGTGAGATATGTAAGTGTTGATACCCCTTCATTTGAGTCAGTTCCGGTTGTGCGGGACTACCCCGATGTTTTTCCAATAGATCTTCCGGGTATGCCGCCCGACAGAGATATTGGTTTCGGCATTGATTTGTTGCCGGGCACTCAGCCCATTTCCATTCCCCCCTATTGTATGGCTCCTCATGAATTGAAGGAGTTGAAGGATCAGTTGCAGGAGTTGCTTGATAATGGTTTCATCAGGACCAATGTTTCACCTTAGGGTGCTCTGGTATTATTTGTAAAGAAAAAGGATGGTTCGATGCGTATGTGTATTGATTACCGGCAACTGAATAAGGTTACAGTGAAGAACAGGTACCCATTGACTCGCATTGATGATTTATTTGACCAGTTATAGGGTGGTAGGGTGTTCTCCAAGATTGACCTGCGTTCGGGCTATCATCAGTTCAAGATTCAGAAACCGAACACCCCGAAGACTGCCTTCATGACCAAATATGACCATTGTGAGTTCCTTGTTATGTCATTTGGGCTGATCAATGCCCCAGCAGCCTTTATGCACCTGATGCCGACGTATTTCGGCTTAATCTTGATTCCTTCATCATCGTGTTCAGTGATGACATCTTGGTATATTATAGGTCCCAAGAGAACCATGAGCAACATTTGCGGATTGTGCTTCAGACTTTGAGGGAGAAGAAATTGTATGCCAAATTCTTTAAGTGTGAATTTTGGCTTGATATTTTGGCATTCTTAGGCCATGTGGTATCTTGTGATGGGATAAAGGTAGATTTAAAGAAGGTGGAGGCAGTGCAGAGTTGGCATAGACCGTCTTTCAGCTACTGAGATCCGTAGTTTCCTCAGTTTGGCTAGGTACTATCGCCGTTTTGTGGAGGGATTTTCATCCATTGTAGCACCTATGACCAGACTGACCCAGAAGGGTGCACCATTTAGGTGGTCTGAGGAGTGCGAGGAGAGATTTCAGAAGCTCAAGATAGCCCTGACTACAGCTCCAGTGTTGGTATTGCCTACGGGTTCAGGATCCTATATAGTCTATTGTGATGCTTCGAGGATTGGCCTTGGGGCGGTGTTGATGCAGGACGGTAGGGTGATTTCCTACACGTCCAGACAGTTTAAGGTGCATGAGAAGAACTATCCAATTCATTATCTCGAGTTGGCAATGATTATTCACGCCCTGAAGATATGGCGTCATTATTTATATGGTGTCCCCTGTGAGATATTCACGGATCATCGGAGTTTGCAACACATATTCAAGCAGAAAGAAATCAATTTGCGCCAGCGTAGGTGGTTGGAGTTACACAAGGATTATGACATCACTATATTATACCACCCGGGGAAGGCCAATGTGGTGGCCGATGCCTTGAGTCGCCAGGCGGAGAGTTTGGGGAGTTTGGCATATCTTCATGCAGCTGAGAGGCCCTTAGCCTTATATGTTCAGTCCTTAGCCAGTCAGTTCGTGAGGTTGAATCTTTCTGAGCCTTGCCTGGTATTTTCTTGTGTGGTTTCTCGATCTTCCCTTTATGACCGTATCAGAGAGCGCCAGTATGATGATCCTAACCTTCTGGCTCTTCAGAATAGAGTTCGGCGGTGTGATGCTAAGGATGTGACTATTGGTGATGACATCGTGATGAGGATCCAGGGCCGTATATGTGTGCCCAATGTAGATGGGCTTCGGGAGTTGATTCTTGAGGAGGCCCATAATTCGCGGTATTCCATCCACCAAGGTACCGCGAAGATGTACCAGGATCTGAGACAACACTATTGGTAGCGAAGGATGAAAAAGGATATAGTGGAGTTTGTAGCCAAGTGTCTCAATTGTCAGCAAGTCAAGTGTGAGCATCAGAGACCAGGAGGGTTACTACAGCATATTGAGCTTCTAAAGTGGAAGTGGGAGCGGATCACCATGGACTTTGTGGTTGGACTCCCTCGAACTTTGAGGAAGTTCGATGTTATTTGGGTGATTATGGATCGACTGACCAAATCAGACCATTTCATACCAGTGTTGACTACATATTCCTCCGAGAGGTTGGCTGAGATTTATATTAGAGAGATTGTTCGCCTCCACGGTATTCCCATATCTATCAATTCAGACAGAGGTACGCAGTTCACTTCACGGTTCTGGAGAGATGTTCAGCAGGAGCTAGGCACCAGGGTGGAGTTCAGTACAGCTTTCCACCCTCAGACGGACGGGCAGTCCGAGCGCACGATTCAGATTCTTGAGTATATGCTCCATGCCTGTGTGATGGAGTTTGGAGGTTCATGGGACCGATACTTTCCACTTGCAGAGTTAGCTTATAATAACAGCTACTAGTCCAGCATTCAGATGCCGCTGTATGAGGCTTTATATGGTAGGCGGTGCAGGTCTCCAGTGGGATAGTTTGAGTCGGGCTAGGCCTTATTGTTGGGTACAGATTTGGTCCAGGATGCCCTGGACAAGGTGAAAGTGATTCAGGAGAGGCTTCGCACAGCTCAGTGCAGGCAGAAGAGTTATGCGGACCAGAAGGTTCGTGATTTGGCATTTATGGCTGGTGATCGGGTGTTGCTTCGGGTATCGCCTATGAAGGGTGTCATGAGGTTCGGGAAGAAGGGTAAGCTGAGTTCGAGATTTATTGGCCTTTTTGAGGTATGGCAGCGGGTGGGCAGGTTGCTTATGAGTTGGCCTTTCCTCCCAGCCTAGCAGGTGTTCATCCGATATTCCACGTCTCTATGCCCCAGAAGTATCACAGTGACCCGACTCATGTTTTGGATTTCAGTTCAGTCCAGTTGGACAAGGATCTATCATATGTTGAGGAACATGTAGCTATATTGGATAAGAAGGTCAGAAAGCTCAGGTCAAAGGATATCGCATCAATGAAGGTGCAGTGGAGGGGTCATCCGGTCGAGGAGGCGACTTGGTAGACCGAGCAGGATATGTGCAGGTAGTACCCTCATCTTTTCACAGCTTCAGGTATGTCTCTATACTCGTTCGAGGACGAACGATTTTCTTAAAAAGGGGAGAATGTAATGACCTGGTCGGTCATTTTGAGAGTAGCGCCCCAATCCCCTAATAATTGTTTTCCCCATGTCTATTTCTGCTTTTGGGACTTGTCGGAACGTTGAGTGGTAAGATTCAGAGAATTTTTGGACAAATAGTCTTATATGTGAGTTTAGGCTTTAGAAATCGGGCCGTAGTTGGAACTGTGTGAAAATGTATCAAGAATGGAATTTCGTCGACTGTGTTATCTCCGTTGGGTGATTTCTGGGTTAGGAGTGTGTTCGGAAGGTATTTTCGAGGCCTGCAGTAGATTTAGGCTTGAATTGGCGAAAATTGGAATTTCGGCAATTTCGCCCGATAGGTGAAATTTTGATATTGGGCTCGGAATGGAATTCCGGAAGTGACAACAGGTCTGTAGTGTCATTTATGACCTGTGTGTAAAATTTGAGGTCATTCGGATGATTTTTGACGTGTTTCGGCATCAGATGTGAATTTTGGAAATTTCATAAGTTCTTAGGTTTGAGTCCATGCATAATTGATGATTTTGATGTTATGAGAAGTGTTTTGAAAGATCGACCAAGTTTAAGTGAAGTATTAGGACCAGTTGATAAGCTTGGTTGAGGTCACGGGGTGCGGCCCCACCCCTGTTAAGTAAGTTTTCGCACCTGCGATGGATTTTCCGCAGGTCCGGTCCAAGAGTCGCAGTGCGGTATCCTTGTGTTGTTTATACAAAAATCCGAGGGTTTGAAATTCATATCTCCTAAAACGATTTAGACCTCGGGTTTTGGCGATTTTTAGTGGATTTTAAAGAGGAGCTTCATAGGTGTCACACCTCCTTTTTACTACCCCGGAAGGGTATAAGGGAGTATTCCAATTTAAGTGACAATCGAAACGGGATTATTTTATTTAAAATTCAGAGTCTCCACTTGAAATAATTTATGGTGTCCCAAGTCACCGGTTTAAAATCCCGAATCGAGGAAGATTTGATTCTATTTTATAGTCTGCGAACACAGAAATCCGGGTAAGGAATTCTGTTAACCCGAGAGAAGGTGTTAGGCATTTCCGGGTTCCGTGGTTTTAGCACGATCGCTCAACTATTATTATTGGCCTATTTATCTGATTTTAAAACATTGTTTGAACCTATGTGCATTTTGTTCCTATTAAACCGCTTTTAATAATCCAATTGTCATACAACTAATTTATTTGGTCACACATTGCGAATCATATCACGGGAACCGTACCCACGATCCACAACGTGTTTATTTTATTTATTAGGAGTTGGGGGTCGAGTCACGCCAGCGTGCACTCGAATTATGAAGTTATGTATCATGACTATGCCACGGAACCGTACCCATAGTCACGATAATTTATTAAATGCGCCTAAAGCCGACTACGATGTTTATGATTTAGCACCAAAACACTGGAAAAATGTGCTACATGAAGAACATTATAGAAGTGATATTTTGCGATCAATTTAATAGATTCACAAAAATTCTACATGCAAGCTGTATTTTGCTATAAAACATAATATAAGTTGTAATCCAACAATTGAAAGGTATCTTCTGATAGGAGAAAACTGTAATCCAATATAAGACACGTACTTATAGAATATAATAAAAATGAGATCAAACAGTTTTAACCTCCCACCCAAAAGAGAAAAAGGGAACATCCTCGTCCAAACAACCTCCATTACTGCATATGAAGAGAATTAAGAACAATAAGAAAAATATTGTACCTTTTACACAGAAGAAATCTTAAACTTTCCATTATCAAAATAGTGAGATAGATTCTCAACAGACCTTGAACGGAAAACCAATGACTTGACACCTCGATCACCTCTACATCGGAATATCGCGCTACATTTTGTAGCAATCTCGCGATAGTTCAAGGCGATTTTTTGGAGCAGTGGTTCGCTGCTGATTTTCAGGGGAAAAGGATGGTTGTTTACGGTTATTTAATGGATAAGAAAGGGAGTTAGCAGTTGCTGGTTTTGGGTTAGTTTTCGCCGGTTGTCGGCGAAGCTTGCCGATGATGGAGGTGGAAAAAAAAATGAGAGAGAGAGAGGGATTTAGGGAATGAGGCTACGGTGAGAGGTTGTCGTCCTTGGAAGGAGATGGGTGAGGCTCGGCGGTTTTTTGCTCGAACTCTCTTCAATGGAGGTGAGGGGCCGTTTTTCGCGAGGAAGATGAAGATTAGTCGCAGCTATCTTCCTCCATGAAAGAACGAGAGATATGATGGTTTTTAGGAGTAATGCGGCTGGTTGGGGCTGAGTTGTGTGGTCTTGTGTGTTTTAAGAATGAGTATAGGTTTTAGGGTTATGTTAGTGGGTATTGGGCTAAAGGGAATGGGCTTTTGAAATTGAGTCAAAGACCAAAAAATGGACTTTACAACCCAAAAACTCACCCTTCCTTTTAAAAATGATACAAAATTTATAATTCTAAAATATTAATTAAAACTTAATTAATTAAATATTAAAATAAACTCATTTTTTGTATTTTTTTTTAATTTTTGTACTTAAAATAAAGTAAGAGTTAAAACTAGCTAAAATGACGATATTAGACCTAAGCTAAATATTAAACGCTAAAATGTATAAAATCTCTAGTAGGGTCAAAAATTACACGGCTACAGCTGCCCCTCTTTGACTGGAAAAACGAAGAGTTTTCAGACAAAGAACGACTAGACGGATTTTTGACCCGACCCTTATTTAGAGAGACCAAAAATTTAAAGAAAAGGAGAATGTGACCGAGCCCTGGTATCTGAGCTGCCTACATATCCTTGGCTATAAAGGAATCAGGCCATGTGTAGTTCAGAGGTAGGAAGAGTGATGGGGTATACCGAGGTGAAAAGCCGATTGAGGTTCCGTTCCGTCGAGGTTTCGGTCTGCGGCCCTGTTATTACATCAAAACCAAAAATGAAAAAGACTAACTAAACCTGTCAACTATGAGTTACAAGATTCCTATCTATAAGTCTTTTGAAGCTTGATCTAGAGTCTTGAATGGTCTTCATGCAGACTTTAAATTTGAACCTTGGCGCTTGCTAGTTGCAGGTGCTGATTTATTCTTCCACGGCTTCGACGAAGCACGACGGGACATGCAAAGCTTGTGACTCAATCATGTCTTGAGCAATCCATATCTTGTCTCTGCTTTTGCACTTGGATACTTCTGTTTTTGTTTTTCTTCTTTTATTCTAGATTGAGACTACTTCTGTTGATCATCTCGTGTTGTTGACTCGCATTCTTGGGCAAGCTTCTGTTGTTGCTAACGCAAATTGAATTCTGAAATGGGTTCCCTTGTTTTCCAGGTGGGTGCCTGATTGCCGAGACTTGGACTGCCTTCCCTTGTTCTCCAGGTGGGCGCTCGATTTCCAAAAACTTGAACTGTATTCCCTTGTTCTCCAGGTGGGCGCCTTATTTCCACAACTCGAACTGTATTCCCTTGTTCTCCAGGTGGGCGCCTAATTGCCAAAACTTTAACTGTATTCCCTTGTTCTCCAGGTGGGCGCCTAATTACCAAAACTTGAATTGTATTCCCTTATTCTCCAGGTGGGCGCCTGATTGCCAAAACTTGAAACTGCATTCCCTTGTTCTCCAGGTGGGCGCCTGATTGCCAAAACTCGAACTGTATTCCCTTGTTCTCCAAGTGGGCTCCTGATTGCCAAAACTTGAATTGTATTCCCTTGTTCTCCAGGTGGGCGCCTGATTACCAAAAACTTGAATTGTATTCCATTGTTCTCCAGATGGGCGCCTGATTGCCAAAACTTGAATGTATTCCCTTGTTCTCCAGGTGGGCGCCTGATTGCCAAAACTCGAACCGTATTCCCTTGTTCTCCAGGTGGGCGCCTGATTGCCAAAACTTGAACTGTATTCCCTTGTTATTCAGGTGGGCGCCTGATTGCCAAAACTCGAACCGTATTCCCTTGTTCTCCAGGTGGGCGCCTGATTGCCAAAACTCGAACTGTATTCCCTTTTTCTCTAGGTGGGCGCCTGATTGCAAAAAACTTGAACTGTATTCCCTTGTTCTCCAGGTGGGCGCCTGATTTCCAAAACTTGAAACAGTATTCCCTTGTTCTCCAGGTGGGCGCCTTTTTTTCCAAAAACTTGAATTGTATTCCCTTGTTCTCCAGGTGGGTGCCTGCTTTCCACAACTTGAAATTGTATTCCCTTGTTCTCCAGGTGGGCGCCTGATTGCCAAAAACTTGAACCGTATTCCCTTGTTCTCCAGGTGGGCGCCTGATGGCCAAAAACTTAAACTATATTCCCTTGTTCTCTAGATGGGCGCCTGATTACCAAAAACTTGAAATTGTATTCCCTTATTCTCCAGGTGGGCGCTTGATTACCAAAAACTTGAATTGTGTTCCCTTGTTCTCCAGGTGGGCGCCTGATTGCCAAACTTGAGACTGTATTCCCTTGTTCTCCAGGTGGGCGCCTGATTTTCACAAACTTGAACTGTACTCCCTTGTTCTCCAGGTGGGCGCCTGATTTCCACAACTGACAAACAATATTCCCTTGTTCTTCAGGTGGGCGCCTGATTGCCAAAAACTTGTACTGTGTTCCCTTGTTCTCTAGGTGGGCGCCTGATTTCCACAACTTGAATTGTAGTACCTTGTTCTCCAGGTGGGCGCCTGATTACCAAAACTTGAAACTACATTCCCTTGTTCTCCAGGTGGGTGCCTGATTTCCAAACTGTAACTTGAAAATTGAATGTTGACCGCGTTCTTCAGGCGGGGTTCTCCTGATGCCTCTCCGACTTGAACTTGAAAGTTGACCCTGTTCTTCAGGCGGTCTCCTGATGCTTCTCTAACTTGAAAATTGAATTCACCCTGTTTTCCAGGTGGGTGCCTACAATCACAACAAAACAGACAAAACAAAGAAAATTTGCTGCCCCAGTTTGTACCAGGAACATTTATGAGTGTTAGTTGGATCATGTTACCCAAAATCTCTAAGAATTTAAACTAAATCCCATTATCCCGGAGGGTCCTGAAAATTTCAAACTGAATCTCATCTTAAGAATGGAAACTTTAAAACCAACTATATTTCCACAAAGTAGAGCTTAATGTTAGATCTTGTTACTCATGAATGTTTTGAATTTTAACTAAGTCCCATTGTCCAGGAGGGTCCTGAGAACTTCAAATTAAATCCCATTATCCAGGCGGGTCCTGAGAACGCGAAAACTAAATCCCATTATCCAGGAGGGTCCTGAAAACTTAAAATGTACTTACCTGATCCATGCTCTCTCTTCTGGATGATCTCTGCAGAAAGAAAAAAAATGCCTTGCCCCTGAACCATGCTTTCCTCATGGAGGGTCCCTGCAAATCAGACAAATTTTCTTGCCCCTGTTTCAGACAAATAAAATCTTGTTAGTTTGAAAACATGGTGGTTAGTTTGTGGCATCATTTCTGAGTGTCTGCTTCTGCCACTGCCATGCTTCATCCTGATTAGTTGCCTCGGGCTAGCAAGGAAGTGTTTGACCTCTTGATCAAAATTGGACCACAGAACCTCTGAATGACCTGAATCTCTTACATTCACTTATTTCCTTGTGTTTTCATTCTGAAAGTTGCTGAATCTTTGTATTTTCTCGAAATTCAAGAATCACCTTATCACGTGAACTTCAGTTATCACCATACTGCTCATTCAGAATCATGTCACTTGTGATGTGCTTGACCGAACTCCGCTTTGTGCAATTTAAAAGCTGGCAGTAGGCTTTGGAATTCTTTCCTTCTTGTTCAACAAGGGCTAACTCAAAAGAGACTCATAAAGATAGACTCAAAGAGCACGATGAAGTGATTTTTGGCAGAAGGAACAAAGGAAAATTTTGAACAAAGATACCTATGTGAAGAAGAATGGAAAAAAGACTTATCTGAGTGAAGCGGCTGACTCCAATGATCATGACATGCATTTCGGATTAATCAGCCCAGCCTGTCCAACCAATCAACTTTCAGTTGTCATGTCTTATGCCCGGTATCTCCATAACCCAATCTCTTCGCCAAGTCACTGACCTTGTTCGGTTTGCGGTGCCCTGAAGGGTTTTCACCAACGGACCTCTCTCATTTGTTCATCTCTCAACTCACTATCGCCTTACGGTGTCCGTGAAGGTTTTCACCAATAAGACTCTCTCATGTTGACTTCTCTAATCTTTCCGTCGTCCTAGGGTACCCGTGAGGGTTTTCACCAATAGGACTCTCTCATTTGTTCATATCTCAACTCATTGTCGCCTTACGGTGCCCGTGAAGGTTTTCACCAATAAGACTCTCTCATTTTGACTTCTCTCATCTTTCCATCGTCCTAGGGTGCCCGTGAGGGTTTTCACCAACAGGACTCTCTCATTTATTTGTTTTCCTTTGTGCGGCACAGAGTGTTTCCCCTGGTGTGAATCATACGTCTGTCTCGCTTGACTTGGCACTCTCAAATATTGGTCGGAATGTATTTCTTTGGACCGTAATGTGGGTTTTGGATGGGGTTAGAAAGAAATGATAAAGGCTCAAAATAAATTGAGTGGGTTCACAATTACAACTTTGGAATCTGACCTTTTATATAGCCACAACTTCTGCCCCAGTTGCTTTGCCTGGGGCTTTTGAATTTTTATTTGGATGGGACCGAACCGTGAGGCTACCTACATATCCTTAAAAGGAATCAGGTCAAACGTAGTTCATGACATAGGAATTGATTTATTGTTGTTACTTTTTTTTTTTTTTTCTTCTTTTTTTTCCTTCTCTTTTTTTCATTCCTTTCTTTCTCTTTTTCTCTTATCTTTTCCTCTTTTCCTTCTTTATTTACCTTTTGTGTCCGTGTTTCTGAACTTTTCTATTGATTCCAAAAGAGGGGTATGAAAGAAAATATATAAGGCTCAAAGGGGTAACAAAGGGTAAAGTGTTTAGATAGCAGAATAAAATGCCTTCGTCATTCCAATATTCAAAACAAGCCAAGTACAAACAAACACAATTTAAACCAAAGAAATCATACATAATATCTTTTGACTGCATCTGAATTGATAGTCATATCTACACATTTGCCTTCTATATCTGTTAAATACAAAGCACCATTGGACAACACTCTCGTTACGATGAACGGCCCCCGCCAGTTTGGGGCGAACTTGCCTTTTGCTTCATCCTGATGTGGAAGGATGTGTTTCAACACTGACTGATCCACCTCAAACTGTTTGAGACACATTCCCTTGTTGTATTCTTTTATCAACCTCTTGATTTCTCATACTAATTGCCTCAATTTCACTCAATTCAAGCTTCAAGTTATCTCAACATTTGTGAATCTTTACTTGTTTCCTCAAACGCATCTTTTATCATATTCAAAACCATGTTTCATTATTCCATGATTAGATTGGCTTTCAAGATCTAGCTAAAAACTCTGCATGCATGTCATGTCATTAGAATTGGCCTGAAAAGAACTATATACAAGAAAAGAACTAAACGAAGACTGCCAATAACAAAAAAACAAAATCTCATTTGACCAAAGGATGAAAGGGTTTGAATAACACCAAAAAAAAACCTAGATGACAAACTGAGAGACACAAAACTAACTAACAAGACTCCTATAGATAAGCAAAAGAGGATGGAAGGGTTTGAATCACCAAAATAACAAGATAAAATCTGGGTTACAACCCCGAAATAACCAGATAGCAGAAAAGAAGTCAAATTGAACTGCCAAGACTCCTTCCCGACGAGGAAATGAGGTGTTTTTTAATTAATAAGCTCGAGATCTTAGCCACTGAGTTACACATCAAAATTACTGGAACCTTCTCCAACTTCAATCACATTGTCTTCACCAGGCGGATCATTGACTCCTTCGACCAACCTTTCGTTATTGCAAACCGTCCCAACAATTTGTATGTTGCCATGTACCTGCAGAGTATTATGTGTGACACTTGGGGTATTACTTCCTTGGACCACAATTGTCCCTTCTTGAACCATTCTTTCTATTTCCCTTTTCAAAGCACGACAATCTTCAATGCTATGCCCTTGGACATTGGAGTGGTACATGCACCATTTAGTAGGATCAAAACCTCTTGCATATGGGTCCGGAGTGTAGCTAAGGAGCGGCTCAATCAGGCCAGAATGTTTCAACTTTTCAAACAAGCTTGTGTAGGATTCTCCAATCAGCGTAAAACTATTTCTTTGTTGTCGCCTTCTCATTTGTACTCCGGCCTTGGTTGGAACCTCTTTCGGGTAGGTGGTTGACATGCTTGTAGAGGCGGGTAAGACATTTGTGGAGGCAGTGCCAGCCGTTGCGGGTTTCGTGGGTGTGGAGCATACAGTGGTGCATTGTGGATAGAGTATTTGGAATGGGGGGTATGACTTTGGGGATTTGGTAGAGGAAAGTAACATTGGTGAGGATTATATGGAGTACGAGGATGTCCATAGGGTCGGTATTGAGGATGAAAGTGTTTAGCAGGAATGCTCACTGGATCCTTACGTTGGCGGGGTTGAACAACATCTTTTCTATCAATCAGAGGACTGACTTGAGCAGCTTGTTCGTTCCATCTAAGCCAAAACTCCCCAAAACTTCCCTCGGGTTTCTTTTCTATATGAGATAGGGAGGAGCAGTCTGGGATAATGTCTACATTGTACTGATAGTGCCGAACAAAATCTTGAACCATGTCATCCCATGCATGCCACTTACTGACATCCTGACGAGTATACCACTCCAAGGTTTCTCCACTCAAACTCTCACTGGAATACGCCATCAACAATTCATCATTTCGGCCAACACTCCTCATTTCACTACAATAACCTTTCAGATGGGCTACTGGATCTCCCCGTCCATCATATAAGTTAAACTTTGGCATTTTAAACCCCAAAGACAAAAATATCTTTCAACTTTCTGGATATCTCATCGTGCCCCAATGTCTTAGCAAGCTTTTCAGTTTCGCCCGGGAGGCTCAAAATGGGGTGCATAAGAGTACAGATCTGAGACCTTGAAAATTGGTTCTGGAGCATAGCGTTGGGCATTAGGGACCTTGAACACAGTTGCGCTAGAGGAACGAGGAAGAGTAGCTGGTGGAGGAGTTACAAAAACATGAGTGGTCGAAGGAGCGGGATATGAGGTGGAGGTGGTTTTGGGAGGTGGAGTGTGAAAATGTTGTGGGGGGGATATCAGCAGCAGTGGGAATCCGGATCTGTGATAGTGGCGGAATCGTGACGAGACTTTTGGTGTAGTTAGTGGGAAATAATGGTGGAGGACGCCTACTAATCCAAGCTTGGTATATTTCAGCCACCTGTCCTTTCAACCTTAAGACCTCTTCTCTCAGTTCCGATTCCGATTCAACAATGTTTCTCGGCGGGTCCACAACTCCTGTGGCCAAGTCTTTGCTAGCCACGACTACCTTGCCTTTTGATTTTGTGTTGTATTTATGAATCGCCAAAGTGCCACAAACTAACCACCCTCTATTATGATAACAATTACAATACCAAAGCGGAGCAAAACAAAGCCAACATGTTAGCGTTACAGCATTTATCATATAGAAATATCACATTGCGTGCAATGCACATAGCAATAATTGATGGTTTATGAATGGCTTCGAGGTCACAAGGTCATTTGGCATCATCCCAATTTTGTTCATTTCAGCCTCCTCTTTTCTTTCATTTCTAGCGCTTGTTGACTTGCTCATTTTCCTTCCTCTCTTTTCTTTCTAATTATCATTAATTTCTTTCTCTCGCTCTCAAGTCCCACAAATTCATTTCCCTTTTCTTTCTTCTTTTTTTCTTTTTTTTTTTGATAATAATTTTTTTTAATGAATTGATCGAACCCTATGTAGGTTGCCTACGTATCATGTTCCACATGAATCAGACCAAGCGTAGTTTCGGAAAAATAATGGATAAAATAAACTAATAAAACAAAATTCTTTTGGATTTTCATTTATAACTTTTTTTTGGTTTTTTTCTCCAGATACAAAACAGGAAGTACTATAACAAAAGACTTGACAATCTTACGTAGACTGACAGACTCGATACTACTGTTCAAGACTAAATTTAACATACAACATGAAATAGACTCAAAAATAAAAAGTTTCTTCAAGCAGCACGCGTATGCAACGGTCCTGACTGGAATGGCCCTGGGTATCTGTCGTGCTCTGGTAAGCAAATCCACACCTCTATGAGAGAAATAAGACCAAATAGAGTTACTGACTCGAGACGCAATGCGACGCCACAACACCTCCTATTGGACACATGCAAGACATGATTGAGCTATTTTTATAAAAATGGCCTACGTGGCCAAAGGTGCTATTGATGCAAACTCAACAAAGGTGACCTCAAAAGCATGAAAATACCTCACTTAGACTTATATGAATTCAGACTCCCAATAATCATGGCTCAAATATAAATTTGCAGAAATGACCCATTTGCAAGAATGGTTGATTTGGCCAAAATCGGCTAGACATGCAAATTCAATAGGAATGGACCTTAAAACTGAGAGGACAACTTGTTGTAGACTTAGGGCTCTAAGACGTTGGATAACAAGCCACTTTGAGAAAATAACCTTATTTTGCAAAAACAATCTATGTGGCCAAATGTGGCTAAACATGCAAGATTTGGCTAAGACCCCGCAAAGCCAAGAACCTAAGACCCACTAAGAATACCGGACCCTATGTGGGTTTCCTACGTATCCCGCCCTGAAAGATGAGAATTAGGTATGCGTAGTTCGGGCAGATTGGATACGAGAGAGAATTTAAAAGAAAAAAATAATGATGTGTAAATAAAAAACACATTTTTGTCTCTTTTTTTTTTTTGAAAATGATGAAAACATGTAAAATCTTTTTGGATTTTCTTTTCTCTTTTTTTTTTTTATATTTTTTTTTAACAAAATGAAGGGAACGTGCAAGATATTTTTTTTATTTATTTAATTCATTTTCATTTTTTTTGGGACTTTTTCTTGAAAGAAAATAAATAAATAAATAAATAAATTTACGAAAGAAATATATAATTGGCCCTACTTGCTTCATTTTCGCACTTAACACTCTTTTCTTTCTCATTTATCCTAAAACGTCATTGGTCCGCCAAATGACCCCTTTTACCCTTGAAGAATGCAACATGTAGCACATAAAATGCATCAAGATAGTCTTTTATTTGGGTGCACTTGTCCTAGACGGACCCAACCCCAGTGTTGAGTCCCCTAAGTCAAATGCATGTGATGCAAACAAGCGTTCCTACTAGGGATCCGACATGAGGCTATGTTATTCTAGGTTTTAAACTTGAGTGTATTGTTCTAGACCTGGCTTACCCGAGCGGACAACTCGAGCCGAAGGGGAGCAGCGTACCGGTAACCAAAAGATCATCCGGCTTTTGCAACTTGTCCGAACCTCGTTCTAAATTAAGGATATGACACTAACAGAAAGAAGTCACGCCAGCGTGCACTCCTCAAAAGATAGAAGAGAGGGATTTCGTAGCAGTTTATATACAGTTCAGAAAATATCAAAGCAGTAAAAAGCAACATTCAGCACATTAGGCCCAAACATGTAAATAAAATCAGGTAATAAATAAAGCCAATCATAACAGCTATTCTAAGCTCGAATTCTGAACCCTGAACCAGAAGTTCTTGGTACTTATCCCCAGTAGAGTCGCCAGAGATGTCACACCTCCTTTTTCACTACCCCGGAAGGGTATAAGGGAGTATTCCAATTTAAGTGACAATCGAAACGGGATTATTTTATTTAAAATTCAGAGTCGCCACTTGGAATAATTTATGGTGTCCCAAGTCACCGGTTTAAAATCCCGAATCGAGGAAGATTTGACTCTGTTTTACAGTCCGCGAACACAAAAATCCGGGTAAGAAATTATGTTAACCCGAGAGAAGGTGTTAGGAATTCCCGGGTTCAGTGGTTTTAGAACGGTCGCTCAACTATTATTATTGGCCTATTTATCTGATTTTAAACATTTTTTGAAACCTATGTGCATTTTGTTCCTATTAAACCGCTTTTAATAATCCAATTGTCATACAACTAATTTATTTGGTCACACATTGCGAATCATGTCACGGGAACCGTACCCACGATCCACAACGTATTTATTTTATTTATTAGGAGTCGGGGGTCGAGTCACGCCAGCGTGCACTCGAATTTTAAAGTTACGTATCATGACTATGCCACGAGAACCGTACCCATAGTCACGATAATTTATTAAATGTGCCTAAAGACGACTACGATGTTTATGATTTAGCACCAAAATACTGGAAAAAAGTGCTACATGAAGAACATTATAGCAGTGATATTTTGCGATCAATTTAATAGATTCACAAAAATTCTACATGCAAGCTGCATTTTGCTATAAAACATAATATAAGTTGTAATCCAACAATTGAAAGGTATCTTCTGATAGGAGAAAGCTATAATCCAATATAAGACACGTACTTATAGAATATAATAAAAATGAAATCAAACGGTTTTAACCTCCCACCCAAAAGAGAAAAAGGGAACATCCTCGTCCAAACAACCTCCATTACTGCATATGAAGAGAATTAAGAACAATAGGAAAAATATTGTACCTTTTACACAAAAGAAATCTGAAACTTTCCATTATCAAAATAGTGAGATAGATTCTCAACAGACCTTGAACGGAAAACCAATGAATTTACACCTCGATCACCTCTACATCGGAATCTCGCGCTACGTTTTGTAGCAATCTCGCGATAGTTCAAGGCGGTTTTTTGGAGCAGTGGTTCGCTGCTGATTTTCAGGAGAAAAGGGTGGTTGTTTACGGTTATTTAAGGGAGAAGAAAGGGAGTTAGCAGTTGCTGGTTCTGGGTTAGTTTTTGCCGGTTGCCGGCGAAGCTTGCCGATGATGGAGGTGGACAGAAAAATGAGAGAGAGAGGGATTTAGGGAATGAGGCTACGGTGAGAGGCTATCGTCCTTGAAAGGAGATGGGTGGGGCTCGGCGGATGTTTGCTCGAACTCTCTTCAATGGAGGTGAGTGGCCGTTTTTCGCGAGGAAGATGAAGATTAGTCGCGGTTATCTTCCTCCATGAGAGAACGAGAGATCTGATGGTTTTTTAGGAGTTATGCGGCTGGTTGGGGCTGAGTTGTGTGGTCTTGTGTGTTTTAAGAATGAGTATAGGTTTTAGGGTTAGGTTAGTGGGTATTGGGCTAAGGGTAATGTGCTTTTGAATGGGTCAAAGACCGAAAAATGGACTTTACAACCCAAAAACTCACCCTTCCTTTTAAAAATGATACAAAATTTATAATTCTAAAATATTAATTAAAACTTAATTAATTAAATATTAAAATAAACTCATTTTTGTATTTTTTTTTTTTAATTTTTGTACTTAAAATAAAGTAAAAGAGTTAAAACTAGCTAAAATGATGATATTAGGCCTAAGCTAAATATTAAACGCTAAAATGTATAAAATCTCTGGGAGGGTCAAAAATTACACGTCTACAATAGGTAACGATTTTTAACTTTAATTCACTTGTATATCATTAATAACCAATAATTCCTCAATCTAATCAATGAATTTGAGTGAAAAATCATGAAAAAAGGATGAAGGTTCCCCGAGTAGGAATTTGAGGATTTAGGGAGATTTTGACGTCGGATTTTGATGATTCTTGTTCGAGTGAGTTCGTGAGTGAATGGGTGTTCAGAATTTTTAATTTTTACCCGTTTTTGAGACATGGGCCCGGGGGACCTTTTTGGCAATTTTCCAAATTTCGCGTATTAGCTTCGAACTTATCAGTTATTTTGGTTCCTTGAGTTGATATTTACTTTATGCAATCGAATTGAACATATTTGGGTCACCCGGAGTCGGATACTCGTGGCAAGAGCGTGGTATTGAGTTGATTAACGCAGTCGAGGTAAGTGGCTTGCCTAACTCTGTGTTGGGGAATTTCCCTTAGGTTGTTTTGATATTGTTTTGTTGCTTGGGCGCCGTATACGTGAGGTGACGAGTACGTATACGGGCCATTGTTGCCATGACATAAATCATTTTCATTCCTATTTCACTGTTTCTTGCAGTAACTGAGTAGTTTAGCTTAGGGAGAAGCATGTCTACCTGTTTACTTCAGTTTTCCCTTAATTGTCACTATGTGCACCATGTTTAGGTAGCTTTATCCGTATTATTGCCTGCTATTTTCCCTGAACTGTTAGATAAGCTACATTCAATATTCATTCGCATTGCATATTTAAATTGGGACTACGGACTAGATTCCAGGAGCTTTCCCCCTGTACTGCATCGCATATTTAAATTGGGACTACGGACTAGATTCCAGGAGCTTTCCCCCTGTACTGCATCGCATATTTAAATTGGGACTACGGACTAGATTCCGGGAGATTTTCCCCTGTACTGCATCGCATATTTAAATTGGCACTATGGACGAGATTTCGGGAGCTTTCCTCCTGTACTGCATTGCATATTTAAATTGGGACTACAGACTAGATTCCGGGAGCTTTCCCCCTGTACTGCATTGCATATTTGCTACTGTGAAATATGCGGTGCTGAGCCGAGGGCTCCCTTTTTACTATTTCTTTTAGCTTACCGTTTCTACTATTTTTGCCTTAGTTTTGCTATATTTATCTGTTCAGCTTTTAAATTGTTTTACTATAAAAATCCAGTAGAGCCTTAACCTGACCTCGTTACTACCTTACTGGAGTTAGGCTTGGCACTTACTGGGTACCAATTATGGAGTACTCATGCCCTTTCCTGCGTATGTTTTCCATGCGCAGATCCAGGTACCAACACCCAGTATCGTGGTTAGGAGTATCACTAGCAGCTTCCAGGAGACCGCGAGGTAATTCTGTCGCGTCTGCAGAATCCCACGAGTCCCCTTCTACTCTAGCATATGCATAGATGACTAATGTATTTCTGCTACTTCTTTGTATATATCTCCATTTAGTACAGAGCTTGTGACTATCGTGACATTCCGGGTTTTGGGAAGAAAAATTGTATATGTCGAGTGGCTGAATTAAGTGTGTTCTTCTCCTTTTCTATTTAAATTATTATATTGCTTTTATTTCCCTGCAAGTTTTAGGCTTACCTAGTCGTAGAGATTAGGTGCCGTCACGAGACCGTTCGGAGGGTAATTCGGGTCGTGACATGATCCTAGAATATTTTCTTGCATATGAATGATTTGTTTTCATGTTTATATGTTGATTTCTATCACTATATATACTCTCCGCCCATTCCCTTTAAAGGACCTTCGACTTTCTGAACTTACTACAACCTTTTTTTTAAACGAAAATTAACTTTTATTCCATCAAAAAACTGTCATTACATAGCTAGATTAACGCTGACCGTTAATCTCTCATTTCAATTACAAGTATAACTATACTAAGTAAGAATACTACAATTCTATAATAAGGCATGTTATCTATGTATTCTAATCCTGGCCCCATTTGATCTTCTTCCTTCCTTGTATATGTATATGCATTGCAATCTCCTTGCATAGTTCATCAATATTGTATCTCCCTTTGTTGAATATCCTCGCATTTCTTTCACGCCATATGCAGTACACAACCATTGCAAAAGCTGTCGTGATCATCTCTGCTTTACAGTTTTTCTTCTTTGCCATGTTGTTCATCCATTTCAATTCATGCTTCTACCCCCTTATCTGTCTTGTATATCCCATCCATCTCAATATCCTTTCCCATAGTTTGTTTGTACACTGGCAACCAAAATATAGATGTTCAAATGTTTCCTCATCTTGCCCACAGAAGACACAGTCTGCTTGCACTTGTATGCCAAATTTAGCAAGCCTATCCACAGTTGCTATCCTTTGATTAATAGTCAACCATAGATGAAACTTGAATCTTGGACGAATTTGTGAGTGCATGTGTATACTTTTCCATTCAACTTTACCGAATTGAGGCTGCAGCTGCACATATGCCTTATGTATTTGAAATTTACCTTGCTTCTCAAAATTCACCAGAATAGTTGCAATGTCATGTTGATCTGTCCTCATCTTCAGTACATCCTCTTTTGTTTCAATGATCTTCCTCACCACCCATGCTGCAGCTTTAGGTGTTTGTATATCTTCAATGTCTCTGTTCTTTATGTAGTAGGTATGAGCCCATCTAATCCATAATGCATCTTTCTTTTTTAGTCAATGCCCACAGGTGTTTCATCACTGCTTCTTTGTTCCAAATCTTCATATTAATCACATTTAGTCCACCTGCTACTTTAGGTTGGCATATTTTATCCCATGCTATTAAAGCTTTTCTTGAGAATTCATTTGATCCAGTCCACAAGAATGTCCGACAAATAGTCTCTATCATCTTCATGATTTTCTTTGGAATTAAGAAGATTTGTGCCCAATATGTTTGGATACCAAATAGGACTGATTTGATTAGTTGCACCCTACCTGAATAGGATAGCATTCTTGTTGACCAGCACCTTACCCTGTCTGTGATTTTCTCGACCAAAGGCATACATTGATGTATATTCAGCTTCCTTGTAGACAATGGAACTCCCAGGTTTTTAAAAGGTAGACTGCCCTTTTCATATCCAGTAAGTTGTATAATTTCTTCCTGAATTTGCTGAGTTACCCCAGCAATATAAAATGAGCTCTTCTCTGCACTTGCTTGCAATCCTGATGCCTTTGAAAATTTATTAAAGGTGTTCTGCAATTCATTAATTGATTGTTTGTCACCCCTGCAAAACATTAACAAATCGTCGGCAAAACATATACGTGTCACTCCCAGCTTCTTGCATTTTGGATGAAACTTGAATTCTTTCTGCATTTTCAATGTATTCATCTCCCTCTGCAAGTACTCTATAGCAATCACAAATAGGTAAGGAGACATTGGATCTCCTTGCCTAATACCTCTCCTAGCAGGGAAAGGCTTTGTGAGTCCCCCATTAAGTGTTAATGAATACGACACTGTTGTCACACACTCCATGATCCATCCAATGCACTTCTGAGGAAAACCAAGATCTGTGAGCATATATCTTAAGAATTGCCAATCAAGTGAGTCATATGCTTTCTTTAAATCCACCTTGATAATACATCTTGGTGATACTCTCTTCCTGCTGTACCCATTATACAATTCATGACTAAACAAAACATTATCCACAATGCTTCTCCCCTCTATGAATGGTGATTGTGCTCTCCCAATTATGTTGTCTATTACCTTCTTTATCCTTCTTGTCAGTATTTTTGCAATAACTTTGTAAACTGTAGGGCAACAGGCTATTGGTCTATAGTCTTTCACAGTAGTAGGAGCTGGTCCTTTGTGAATCAGTGTTATAGCTGTGCAATTCCATGATTTCTTCATCTTGCATGTCTTGAAAAAAATCCCACTGATTCATATACCTCTTGTCTGACTTCATGCCAATGCATTTTAAAAAACTCTAGTGGAAATCCATCAACTCCTGGAGCTTTGTCATTTGGCATGTCTTTCATTGCTTCATCAATTTCTTCATGAGTTACTTCATGCACTAACTCTAGTTGCTGCTGCATTGATAAGCATACTCCTTCTTTGATGACTTTTGTATTTGGACATGGTTTGATTCCAGTATCTGTCCCCATGACCTGCTTAAAAAAAGTAACAAATTCCTTTTCTACTTCTTTAGGTTCTGTAACTCTAATTCCTCCTGCTTTGTAAACAGAAGTTATTGAGTTCCTGCTTGTTCTTATCTTCAACTGAGCATAGAAATATTTGGAGTTTGAATCTCCAAAGTCTATCCAATTCACTCTTGACTTCTGCCGCAAGATTCTTTCTTCTATTATGCTCCACTTCTCCAATTCCTGTAATGTCAATTTTTCTTCCTCAATTAGTTCTTGGTTTAAGGGACTGATCTTCAAACTACTTTGCACAAGTTCTAGCTTCTGTCTAGTTTGATTCGATCTTCTCTCATAGTTTGCCATCTTCTTATTCAATCCTTTTGACACCAATTTCAATTTCTGAAGCTTTTGCCATATACTATCCATAGGATCGCAGCTCATCTTTTGCCTCCATATATCCTCTACCATAGGTTTGAATTCTCTGTGTTCCATTGTCACCATATACATCTTAAATGGTTTATGGTATAAGTTCTTCCTTCTCCATATTTGAATTCCTGTAGGAGAGTGATCTGATACCCCAGGTTCCAAACAAACAGCTTCTACATGTCCATATTCTCTGATCTAATCAAAGTTACCAAAAGCCCAATCAATTCTACTGTATACCCTATCAACTGCTTGTTGTTTATTACACTAAGTATAGTAACATCCTTTTGTCTTCAAAGGGGTTAATTGTATAGCATCAATGCACTCTTTAAACTCTTTTATCTCATTCATAGTAACTGGTTGTCCCAATCTATCATCAGTACTCAGAACACTATTAAAATCACAACATATGACCCATGGAATTTGTGTCTGTCCTCCCATTCTTTTCAATTCTTCCCATAAGCTTGTTCTCTCATGTATCTTGTTTCTAACATACACAACTGACAGTATAATCTGGCACCCATTTATTGCATCACTCACTCTACAGTGAATGCATTCTTCATGAACTTGCATCACATTCACTGATAAATTTGACTTCCACATCAACCATATTCTACCATTTTCAGCTTTAGTATAATTGCAACAATATCCCCAGTCCTTTGCTACTCTATACAATATTGTTTTTGCCTTTTTTTCTTTAACTCTAGTTTCCAGACATCCTAAGATATCTATCTTATTCTTCTGCAAAAAGATTTTCAACTCTTTTTGCTTATAGGGCTTGTTTATATCCCTTATATTCCATGTGCTTATGATCATGGAGGGTGTTGTGTAGGATCATGATCCATGCTCCCTCCCTGTGCTTCTGTGTGTCCCATCTCATCTAGCACTGTGAATTTATTTGGGTCTACATTCCTGCCATGCTTATTTAGGGAGTTGTTCTGTTCTTCATATTCCCCTGTATTTAGTACCATATTTCCTCTTTAAATTGTGTCACTTTGATGTGTCGCCTTGTCTTATTCAATAGGATTCTGCATTTCACTTATTACTTCATTCTTCTCTTCCTTTCCCTGTTGTTCTTTTGGCTTCCACTTTTGAATGATCCTCTTTCTTCTACCCCTATTTCTTTTTTTAGGCATTTGGAATTCTTCATTCTCCTCCTTTTTTGCTCAATTTCCAGCATTCCATAATCTCATGCCCAAAGTCTAGACATTCAATACAAAACTTTGGCTTCCATTCATACATAATTTCCTATTGTTTCACACTCGTAGGAGTTATGATTTCAACAGTGTCCACCAAAGGTCTTGTAATATCCACTTTCACTAGAACTCTTGCATAAGAGATCTTCCCTAAGTCAACTTTATACTTATCTGTATACATTGGCAATCCTACAACACTTGCCACTTTACTCAAGGCATCTGCAGTCCAGTATCCAATTGATAGGCTAGGTAACTGAATCCAAAGTGGAATAGTGGTAATACACTTAGGATCAAAATGAAAATCTCTCTCCCAATTCTGCAAAATCAATGGTTTGTTGTGATAAGTGTAAGGTCCTGCTTGAATTACATCTTCCTTATCTTCCCCCTTTACAAATATGAACACATAGTATCCATCATGATGATAAAGTACTTGAGGTTTATCTACAAAGTCCCAAACTGTTTCAATATAGTTCACCATCGATTTCTCATATGGTGTATCCCCTAGTACATATCCAATTAATGCATTCTCCCAATAATCCTTTAGTTCATTTACATCTTCTTCCTCAATTTGAATTATCACCTTACCTTCTTTATGGCTTGGTAGTACATAATCCAGCTTCATCCCCATTTGAGAGTTCCTATTCTGCATTCTATTCTCTTTTGCATGTACTGTTCTATCCTTTTCCATTTCTGTATTTCCCAGATCTGGATCTGTATTTTGCCTCGATGACCCTGCTTCAGAGAATTGGAGACGCTTTGGGCTCGTTGGTAGTTGTTCCTTGCTTTTTTGAGGTGCAATCACAGTGGTCTCATAATTACTGTTCCATTGGTTCTTGTTCATCTCCTCCTTCTCAGTTAGCATAATGTCCTCATCAATTGGTTGAAAACTAGCTGGTAAGAAACTTCCAAAGGTTAATGGAGTAAGGGTTTGTGTCACTGAGTTCACCGGCGTATTCACACCGGCCACCGTCGCTGCTTGCCTTCGCTTCCTTGACATTAGAGGTGAACGTTAGCCAGCCTTGGCTTATCATGCATCGAGAGAGAGAAGGCTGCAAATTGTAAAGTTACTCTATATTCTGTCTTTGGCCGGTGGAAGCCAAGGCCAATTGATTATGAGATATTGTTATACTTCTTCTGTGCATTTTCTTCGCTTAATTGGTGAGTCACTTAACTTCTGCACTTTCATTCTCTCATATCCCTGATTTGTACATGTTATTATTACTGAATCCATGATCCAATATGCATAATTTAGGCATTATCTTGTCAGTTTTGTATGTCTTAGTCCCTTTAGCACTTAATTGCTCCTAATGTTACCTGTTCTGAAGTTTTTTAAACTCTTTAAGGTCTATCCAGTTAGTATATCACCCCTGAATGCCTATGAACATATTTATTCCCTTGCCCTGAACCCCTGTAGGGAATGCCTTGCAACTGTGATCCTAACTGCTAGTTGTAATATGCCTTTCTGCTATTATGTCAACATGATCACTCGACCCCCACACCTTTCTGATGTTTGTTGGTATTTTAAAATGACTGTATCATCATGCTTGAATTTCTACTTTGAAATAAACCTTTGATATAAACCGGATCCCCTTTGTTTAGACCAATATAACAATGTTATCTACTACTTTGAAGAATAGTTGTCTTAGTTTGTGACTGCAAGTTCACCCCTCAGATAATGTGGTGCCCTCCCCCTTTCTATGATGTTGTTATGGTTTTCTTGATAATAACATTAGGTTAAGTACTTAGCCTACTTCAAGCATGCTTTAACTTATTCTACACCTATGACTTTGTCAAACTTGCAAACATGTTGCTACTGTGCTGAGTATGAAACATGTTTATCAGTTTCATTAAACTAGTTCTTGCTTAAGTTATATTATGCAGTTAAGTGTCTTCTTGTTGACTCATATTTGGTTATGTCTGTTTAAATCCTCAATTCATGTTTTCTCAATATTTTGGTCTTTCTTTCTCTGTCACTCAAACTCTTTGTATCCCAGTCTTAGCCAATGCTGCCTAAGTTATGTCCTCTGTCCTCCCTAGTGTGAGCACTGCTCAGGGTTCATTAGAAACCCTTGTGAACTCTGACACACTAGGATTTGGTCCCTAATCCCTCCTCTAAACTATTCTTGTTAACTAGGGGTGGCAATTTGAGCCCAAACCCATCTAACCCGCCCAGAGATTAATGGGTTGGGCTGAAAATATTTTAGCTCATGGGTTAATTTGGGCTGAGCCCAAGTTAACCCATTATTTTTTATGACCCATTCTGACCCATTTAGCAGCCCAAATACAACCCATGAAACTCACCCAAAATAAAGGGATCTCAACCTAACTTATCTAGAAATTTATTTAGTGCCCAATTTTACAATTTTTTTTTTTTTTTGCACCTCCCACTCACCCACCATACCCCCTAACCTCACCCCCACCCCATCGTGCGCAAACCCCCTCAATTTTTTTTTTTACTTTTTTTTTGTATTTTTTGTTTTTCTACCCCACCTACCCCCCCCCCAAACCCGCCCACCCCCCACCCAATTTTTTTTAAATTTTTTTTTTTTTAGTATTTTTAATTNATATTGTTAACCACCCTAGTGTGAGGACTGCCCTGGGTTCTTGAAGCCCTTGGGAACTCTGACACACAAGGGCCTTGGTTCTATATGCTCAACATTGTCTTGTGCTCGCTGGGTGACTCACTTAACATCTTGGCTGCTCTATATCTATAAATATGTGACTTTGGGATTGTTGTGAGCGAAGGCTTAGCTTGGCCAGGTGTATCATTGGGCCTGTTGTAGGCCCCCTATATTTATTCTCCTATGTAATTTATTTTATTCATTCTGGGTCTGTAATAATTATTGTAATAACATTTTGGGGTATTAGTGAAATTGGGAAAGGGGGTTTTATCTTACACTTGCAACAAATTGGGTAGAAATCCTGCCTATAGGTTCCATAATGTGCTATTGTATGTTCAATTAACGTGTGTTAGAAATCATGCCTATATGTATCCTATTATGTTCAGTCATTGTATGTTAGCAATCCTGCCGATATGTTCAATACTTGGTTTAATTGTGTTCTACTTGTTAGAAACCATGCCTATAGGGAATTGTATATTCAATGTGCGTGCAGTATTTTGTTTACATGCTGCCTTATTCACAAATTATAGAAATTATGGCTATCGGATATAAAATCGGATCAAATTGTAGAAAGTAATCCTGTAGGTTTGAATTAGTTTAATTATCATTTTGCCCGTTTGTTCAGGAGTTCTTAAACATTGTTTTATTGTCATCACTAGAAAACCTGCCTATAGGATCAAATAAGTGATTTTGAATGTGTTTCTGTGATTACCACTGTTTATTATCGTTTAAAACACCTAAATATCATGCATATAGGTTTAATCCCCTTATGCCAAAATCAGTAGGCAAATTATGTAGGTTTTGGTAAGTGTATTAAGGAAATGGATTTTGTGTATAACTGTCTACCCATTAATTCAGTATCCCATAGAGATCCTGCCTATAGGATTCTGCAACTTTAGTTCATTCAAATCAGTCAATGCTAATCAGTTTGGCATGCATTTGTTGTCTAAATGCAGAGGCTAACTTGAGCCTTACTTGCTTATATGTGGAAGTCGTAAATTGTTTTGTATGTCGCTTAGTATTTTCCCCTTTGATCAACCTAAGTTAAAGTCTAGAACTACCCTAAATAGAGGTCCAAATGCCTCCTGAACCATAGGCATGGGACGAGTAGTGCACGCATAGAGTACGACTTACAATTGACTAGTGCGCTTTAGCTAAACAACTTAAAGATAGTAATCGGGTAGCAGGAGATGATAGTCTGTGCCCGCTCAATAATATGAGTAACACCCCATCTTGAGGGAGGTACGAAATATTGTTTATGTTGCACGGGGTGATCCTTTAGGCTAAAAAGCTTTGGACACCCCCCCCCCACCTTTTCTTTAAAGCCAATCGTTTTATTTTATTTGCCCAAATTGCTTCCCTTTTCTTAGACTAATTCATATAATTCGAGTTCGTCCGGGACCCACCGTTGTGGACCTCGAGGAGTGCCTAACACCTTCTTCTCAAGGTAATTTGAGCCCTTACCCGATATTTGGTGATGCAACTGGTTAATCCAGAGTTATTTGCAAACAGGTTCCCTAACGCACCTCAATCCGTTAGGTGGCGACTCTCTCTTTTAGTACCCTTCCTTAAAAGAGTTGTCACGTGTCGAAACCCAATTTCGCAAGAAAAAGGGGCGCGATAGTTGTTACTTACTGAGTTGGCGTACTCACGTTACTCCCCGCACCTAATGTGCAGATCCAGGTGTTTCTGGACGTGGTAGCGAGTGTTGATTCATCTGTCTTAGATCTATCGTAGTTAGCAAGGTAGCTGCCTGGCGATCGCAACCCTACTCTTCTCCCTCCTATCTTCCTATAGTTATTTCTAGTTGCTTTTCCAAACTGTGTTAGTCTCAGTAGTTTTAAACAGATGTTGTAGATGCTCATGACTAGTGACACCCGATGTCGGGCTTTTCTTTCCGCATTTTTGTTCAATTTGAATTTCTTACAAAGTTTTATTGTTAAATAGCTTGAAGTTATCTTTGAAAATGAAATATTATGTCATTTTTGGTAATGAGTCAGCTAGACTAGTACCCGATAGGCGCCATCACGACTGGATTAGTTTGGGTCGTGACAAGTTTATATCAAGTCATCAAATTTTCCACCCCGTGGGGAGTATTTAGCATCCGTGGCGAACAACGCACTGCCCAAGAATGCTACCACATCGCCCAAGACTACACATACACCCAACAATTGAAAGATGTCATAGCAATTAAGGAACCTGAAATCATAGAGGCCACAAGATCAACCGTGGAGGACCTCGACCCCGTGCAACTCGACAAAGATGACCACATCAAAAAGGCCTACATTGGCCACAAACTTCAAGAACCAGGTAAATTCCACCAATTTTTAGCTAACAATGCAGACTTGTTTGCAAGTCTGCTTTTTCCCACGTAAATATGCTAGGAATCCCGAAAGAGATAACGACACACAAATTGAATGTCGATATATTTACCCCCCCCCCCCAGTACGGAAAGTTAGGTGAAAATTCTATTTCGTAATAAATGACGTTGTCTGCGAGGAGGTCGAAAAATTACTGGAAAACAGCTCTATTATAGAATCAAAATACCCCTAGTGAGTCGCCAACGTGGTCATGGTAAAGAAGAAGAACGGGAAATGGCGGATGTGCGTGGACTTCACGGATCTAAACAAAGCATGTCCGAAAGACTCATTCCTACTGCCCCATATTGATCATCTCATCGATGCAACGACTGGGCACGAGTGATTAATCTTCTTAGACGCTTACTCGGGCTATAACGAGATCCTCATGGAGGAGGAAGACCAGGAAAAGACCACTTTCATCACCCACCAGGGGACGTACTGCTACAGAGTGATGTCGTTCGGATTGAAAAATGCAGGGGTGACGTATCAGAAGTTGGTGACAAAAATGTTCAAAGACCAGCTCGACGACATGTTGATCAAGTCAAAAAGGAAATAAGATCACATCGACCACCTGAAAGAGGCCTTCGACATTCAGGCGATATGGTATGAAATTGAACCCCGAAAAGTGTGTCTTCGGCATAACCTCGGGAAAGTTCCTCGGCTTCTTAGTATCACAACGGGGCATTAAGGTCAAACCCGACCAAATCAAAGCCATCGAAGTAATATTGGAAAACTTAACCAGTAAGAAGCAAGTACAGACATTAACCGGCCATATAGCCACCTTGTCGAGGTTCATCTCACGATCCTCCGACAGGTGCTATAAATTTTTTAGCGTACTCCAGAAAGATAATGGACTCCAATGGAACTCTGAGTGTGTCAATGCCTTGAAGGAACTAAAGGAGTATCTATCTTCACCCCCAACTACTTGCTAAGGCAAAACCTGGAGAACTCCTCCTCGCTTACCTGGTCGTGTCTGATGTGGCACTGAATGTGGTCTTGGGTCGAGAACACAAAGGTACGCAATCTCTCATCTACTATATTAGCAAAATTTTGGTTGACGCCGAAACGAGGTACCTCTACCTCGAAAATCTAGCCCTGGCTTTGGTCGTAGCTTCACGAAAGCTTAGAACCTATTTCCAGTGCCACCCTATCTCGGTGGTCACGACATTTCCCCTAAGGGGTATTCTGCACGAACCCGTGCTGTCAGGTAGATTGGCCAAATGGGCCTTAGAATTGAGCAAGCATGATATAACCTATCATCCACGAACAATGATAAAGTCGCAAGTGTTTTTCGACTTCAGCACAAAAATAATGCCCGAAGTAGAAAAGGAAGTCGCCCATACTTCCCCCAAAATACACAACCTATGGGTTTTGTATACTAATGACGGCGCCTGTAACGCGTCGAGATCCAGACTGGGACTCGTGCTCGAGGTCCCAACAGGCGAAGTAATACACCAGTCCATAAAATGCCCTGATATCACTAACAATGAGGCCAGAGTATGAAGTCGTGATTGCAGGACTAGTTAGCACTCAAGTACGGTGCAAAATGAGTGGTCCTATGTTGTGACTCTTAGCTCATTTTCAATCAAGTCACAAGGACTTTACATATCAAGTAACAATGACTAAAAAAAATACCAGGCCGAGATCTGCAAGGTGTTGCTCGAGTCCGACGAATGTCGGCTCGACCAAATACTTAGAGCACAGAACACCAAAGCAGATGCCCTTGCCAAACTGGCAGCAACCACTAAAAGAATAATCGGAGAAGGGAATGTGGTCACTCTCCTCCACTCGTCGATCGATCAAATCGAGGTACGATTATAAGCTAGCTTTGGATTGGCGCAATCGTATTGTCACATATTTGTGGGACAACGTGCTTCTAGGCGACAAAAAAGAAGCCAAAAAGCTTCGAATGCAGGCGGCCAGGTACATCGTCATCAACAACGACCTATAAAAAAGGACATATGGCGGCCCCCTAGCGAAATGCTTAGGACCAAACCAAACACGACGCTTCCTAGAAGAAGTCCACAAAGGCTACTGCGGAGCTCATACCGGTAATCGAGCCCTAATCAGATGACTCATATGAGCAAGCTACTACTGGCCCACAATGAAAAAAGAGGCCACAATCTTCGTAAAAAAATGCGAACAATGCCAAAGATACGCCCCCATCATCCACCAAGCGGGCGATCACCTTCACTCAGTCACATCGCCTTGGCCTTTCATTAAATAGGGAATGGACATCGTCGGCACCCTCCCAGCCGGACGAGGTACCGTACGATTTCTTTTCGTTTTAACTAACTATTTTTATAAGTGGGTGAAAGCAAGTGCTTTCGCCCAAATACGAGAGCAAGAAGTGATCGCCTTCATATGGAGGAATATTGTATGCCACTTCGGCATCCCTAAAGAAATCAGTTGTGACAACGGGCCTCAATAATCGGAAAAAAAGATCGCTGCGTTCTTAGAGAAACGCATATCAAAATAATACTCTCCACGCCATATTATTCTGCGGGCAATGGACAAGCAAAATCCTACAACAAATCAATATTGAATATCATGAATAAGAAACTCGAGAACGCCAATGGACTATGGTCGGAGTTGCTGTTGGAAGTGCTATAGGCATACCACACAACTTCAAAAACAAGTACAATAGAAACATCGTACTCACTAGTCTATGGGACTGATGCGGTAATACCAGTCGAGGTCGGAGAACCAAGTCTAAGGTACTCACACGAGAGGTGGCCGAGCAACGACGAAAGTTGGAGGCAAGACCTCGATGAGGCCGAAGAACAAAGAGACATGGCTTACGTAAGGATGGTAGATGAGAAACAACATGCAGGGTGATACTATAACAAAAAAGCCAAGGTCATACTGCTCAAAGTCGGGGACTGCGTACTCAAATCCAAAACACAGGCAAGAAAGGATCCACGGGAAGGAAAAGTAGGGACTAATTGGGACGGCTCATACAATATTACGGTGGAAGCAAGTAAAGGGTCGTTACAACTAGAAACTATGGAAGGAAAATTACTACCAAACAATTAGAACATCGCCCACCTCAAGTACTTCAACTTCTAAGGAAAGGTGTTCTCCGAGCCGTACTCTTTTTCCCTCACTTGAGTTTTGTGTCCCAATTAGGTTTTCTCGGGGAGGTTTTTAATGAGGCAACAGAGAGGACATTTTGAAGTTAAGCACAAGTTCATTGTCCGACCCTCAAATACTTCTTCAAGTCGACCAATGAAAGGACTAGATTAGACTAGAACTAGAATACCAGTCCAAAAAACAAAAAACATGTAAACTATATATATATATATATATATATATATATGACATTCACCTATCTCCACCAATTTTACCGCTGCACCAATCAAGGCACTCACATTCGACCTCGTTCGAATTAATTACGAGTAACATTCGACTTCGCTCTAATTAACTCACATTCGATCTTGTTCGAATTAATAAAGAGTAACATTCGACCTCGCTCGAATTAACTCCCATTTGACCTCGTTCGAATTAATAAAGAGTAACATTCAACCTCGATCGAATTAACTCACATTCGACCTCGTTCGAATTAATTAAGAGTAACATTCGACCTCGCTCGAATTAACTCACATTCTACCTCGTTCATATTAACTAAGAGTAATATTCGACCTAGCTCGAATTAACTCACATTCGGACTCACTCGAACTAACTCGCATTCGACCTCGCTCGAACTAACTCGCATTCAACCTCGCCCGAATTAACGCACATTCGACCTCATTTGAATAAATTAATAGTAATATTTGACCTCACCTGGATTCAACTTACACTCGAACTAGCCCGAGTTTGATTTACAGTTAACCTCGTTTGAGTTAATTATAGCGACGTGGGACTCCACTCAAATTCAATCAAAGATATACTCTACCACGTTCAATTTAGCAAATACTTGACACAGTTCTTTTAATAAAAGCAATCACTTGAAGAAAATATTCAAAGAAAAAATAGAAGACTCAGAAACGTACAGCAAATATAACATTCCAATTCAAAAGGTATCTTACAAGGGCCAGAAATACGCCCACAAAAACAAAACAAATTACAAGTATTACTTAGCATCATCCCCACCATCGTCCCCATAGTCATCTTCTCCATCCAAGTACTCGTCGTCATACCAAGCACCCTGCTCGATCCAATCCAATTCATCCTCACCATTATCTTCCCACAGCGTGGCAGGATTGTAACCACATGCAACCCGAGCTTCACGCGCCTTGGAATGATCACCCTCGAACTCAACCTCGGTAACTCTCCTTGCCTCCATCAAGTCCCTAAATATGTCTAACTAGGCCTCGGCATGGATCCACTTCTTGTACGAATCCCGCGCTACGTCGGGAAAGGTGGAAGTATGAGAGGAAAATGCTCGAGCCAACAGTTGCGCCCTTTCGGCCTCAAGAGTGGCGACCTAATCATTCAAATTTGAAACCTCTCCCTCGAGCCCGCTGATCTGCTCATCGAGCCTGGCCTCCCTAAGCATGGCCGCCTCCGCTTCACTCGCCCGTTCATACCGAAGGATGCAAATGACCTCCTCCAACGCCGCCACCCTTGCCAAACCCGACATTCTATCTTCCTCGGCTCTCCCCAACTCCGCCGTCTTCTCAATCAGCTCATCACTCAACTCATTGGCCCTGGTCAAACTCTGCTCAAGTTCAACCCATAGGGATACCGCTTGAGCTTGGAAATCGGCACACTCAACCTCGACCCCCTTACTCACCTCAAGCTCGTCCTCCTTGACTCTCAGAAATCCCTTAAGCTCGCTGCATTTTCCGATGACCCTCACGATTTCATCGTCCTTCTGCTTTAGCTCGTCCCTGAGAGATTGGAAGTTACCATCCACGCTAAATTAGAGGCATATCTCACGATGCTTGGCACGGTACTCGCGGTACTTCGACTCCATCCTTTTAAAAATAGCCCTCCTCTTCTCTTCCTGGTGGGCGCACTCAATCTCCAGAATAAGGGTTTGGTAAATAAAGAGCCTAAGAAAGAAGTTAGTAAAAACAAAAGGAAAATAGAGAGGACGCAAGGAGCAACAACTTGAAAATTTACCCACAAAGCCATTCCGGATATGCCCAACGATAGAGCAGCATCATTGAACGTTTGTAAAGTCATGTCCTCGGCGCTGGAACAGAGGGGACCCAAAGAAAGGAATACGCTCTTTATATGCCTTATGAAATCTAGGTCAAGGGGAATGACTATGTTGCGAGTAGTCTCCTCCGTCCTCACTTCAACCCGAGTGAACCTATCATTGTATTTCCGAACCTCCTCGGGGTCGATGTCGAAGCTGGACTCATATCCATCTACGGCCACACTTTTACCCCTCTCCTCGGCAGAGGAACAGACGCCGACTTACCCTGATGGTGTAGGATCACTCGTTGGAACAACCTCTACTGCATCTGCTTGTTCTCTTCCTTCTACAACGATCTCGGGAAAGTGAGATATTTCGACATCTTCTGAAGGGGCCAAAGTCCCAATGTCTAGATCCACGCCACCCTCGGATGCAGCCATGACCGGCTCGAGATCACCCCTATTGACTCCTCAGTTCTCATTGTTTCACTGACATTCTCTATACTCCGCCTTATTGATGGAGTTGTTTCCTCCTTGCTTGGCGATGACTCGTCTACCAAATGCAACACGATGGGGCTGCTACTCGTTGGCTAGGTCTATGCAGGACCGAGGTCTGGGGGGGAGCAAGAATCTGTACGGCGGTAAGAGCCTTTTCCATATTTGAAGCCTTCCGACCTGACAGCGAAGAAAAGTTAAACTAAGAGAGGGAAAGAAAACGACATGAATACATAAACAACAGAGGGTCTAAACGAATGACTTATCAGTCGCAGAATGTTTACGACCAAACTTCTTATGGAACTATGACCATTCGTGAATCCCCATCGTATGGGGTAAAACTTGGCTCACCCAGTCCTGAATGTCTGCGACCAATGTAGGAGGCTCTTTCTCTACTGCAAGAGAGAAGAAGAAGAGTGGTTTGGTCATGGACAAAATAAAGCAAAATGAGCAATCAGCTAATAGAGACACTTACGGGCAAAATTCCACATTTCAAGGAATCTAATGGGATTTGCCACCACGTGCTCGGGCTTAACATAGAAGAAGTGGAACAAAAAATGGTGATTGGCCCTATCGCCCATTTTCACAACCAATACTTTGCTTCTACGATGGCGAAGATGCAACATTGTACCTCTAAGGAAGCTCGGCACGAAGAGGTGTAATAAGTGGCGAATGGAAACCCCGCGGTTGGCCAGCTCCGCGTACTTTATCAACATCAAAAAATCTTGAAAATGTATGGATAGAGCTGGACTGGGCAGATGTTGTAATATCGGCAGAATTCCTCTGCCAGCGGGGGAAGGGGAAGAGAGTTGCCCACTCGGAATGGGTACACATAAAAGGCGCAGTACCCAGGGTGGTGGATATGGACTACGTCATTTCCAGCCGGGACCAAATCAATATGGGCTGGGATGTTGTAGTTAGCCCTAAGGTCGGCCAAAGCGGTTGCGTCCAGTTCAGATAGCACGGGTTCAGGTTCATCTGTAGTCGATTTCGAGAAATCCGACCTAGCTTTATCATTGCGAGAAATGATTTCCTCCACGGTAGGAAAGTTATCGTCCTCAGCAACGACAGCAGCATCATCTTCATGAGGAGGCATCCTCACTGATAATTGTGTTATGTGCCACATCAGAAGCATGAGAAGCGTTAACCATCTTTGGTCGATCGTAAATATGAGGATACAAACTCCAAAAGGGGCAGGAAGAACAAGGGTCACTCGAACCAAAAAGTGCGAAGATAGAGGCGATTAAAGAAAGAACACAAGAAGGAGAAGAAAAGATAAAAAAGTGAAGGCTCAGAAGCTAGAAAATGGAAAGGATAACTCAGAGGGCTCTCCACCCTTATTTATAGAGAACAAACACTCAAACCGAGAACACAAATCGTCAGGAGCACGGGAATCGAAAGGACAAGGACACGGGAAGCGATGTTGCGCATCGGGAAGATGCGTAATGATGATGCATGCGGATGTGATGTCACTCCTAGATGACGTCACAGTGAGTTGTGGTTCTTAAAACGCCATGTTACTATCTCGTGCGGGATCCTTTCCACTCGATTCGCTCCCATCTGAATTTTTCGATTACGAGCGATGAAGTCTGCTCAACAAGGTCGGCCAAAAGATGATCTCGATAAGCGGAGGGACTAACTATACGGGTCAAAATCAGATTGATGATTAAGTCATGCAGAGAAGGACGTTATGAACAACTCGCAAACCATTATGAGTGGTGTGGTCGAGGTCGACCAATGAGCAAATGAACCGAACAGCCTAGCGACTAATCACTGCCGAGGTCGAGTAGCGAAGTTAGGAATAACGATTAGTTTTGTACTGGTATCCTCAAAGGGAATATTCTGTCGAATATTTACTCTGATTGTACTTTAGGGTTCTTTGGGAATATCCCATATAAATAGAAGGAAAGATGAGGAAAAAAACATGTAATATTCCATATGATAAGAACACTTCCAAAAGATAAGCTCTCTACATAAATACAAAGAACTGCTTTGTGAAGAGATTCGACCTTTTTTGAATTGTCTATTGTCATTTCCAGCAGATCCGAGAGAGTTCACAATATTCTCTTGTATTCTTGTCATTCATTATTTTTAGAGAAAGGAATCATTCACGTTATTCAATATTTGGTGAATTTTCTTCCTTATTTATATTTATTGTCATTTAATGTTATTTAATACTTGATGCTTCTTGCATATTATCATATTTTGACACATTTACTGCTAACGCTTTAATTCGGTTTTATTATTGCACACGCTTTTCACACTATCTATCCCAGATATGAGGTTATTATCTTTAACTAAGATTAACTCTTTCCGATAAAGATTATTTCTTTCTGAGTTAAGCAATTATTATTATTTGAAAGTTGAATTACCATTTTATTTCGCCTGTTGGGTTGCATACTTTTATAATTAATCGTATTAGGAGATCCTTTGTTTCGATAGATACAAAGTGTGTAGTGAAGTGCAAGCATAATAACAATCACAAATGGCAGGTAAAATGCATACTCAACAGCTGTTTAATGAAAAACAAGAGCGAGGTTGGTCAAGCGCATAGGAACAAAATGAAAGCACGGACATTGTGGGCCTTGATTTGATAAAATAGACGCGTAGAGCGCGGAAAATGGACAAGATAGTGGGGTTTGCGGTGATGTGTCTGTCTTAAAAGCGAATAGATAGACTCGTTTAGCCAAAGACGGCTAAATTTCATTTCATTAATACAGGAAGCAATAATAAACTATTACTCCACTACTACTAATATAATACTTTGAAATACAACAAGTGTGCAGTACTCTACGGATCTCAATATGGGTCACTCTATCAGGACAACAACATAGTCGGCGGCTATTGGTAAGTGAAATGTGCCGTAGCCGTATTTGTATTCTTCTACTATTAGACGCTTTCTTTTTGAATTGGTCATCATCTATTTCTAACCAGAAACCCATTTTACTCATTGCTCTTTGGCGCTTCCCACCCACGCTCCAATAATTCTCCCCTGATTCATTTTGCTAGCCTTTCGGCACCGGGTTCGGTCGAACCCAATAGTTTTTGTATAAATCATATATTTATCTTAAAAGTTTTATTGAATATTTATAAATTATTAAATTAGAATTCATTGACTTAAGAAAATTAAATTTCTGAACCCATAAACTTCAAATTCTGGCTCAGCCTCTACAATCCCACACCCTTTATAAATCTCAAATTTATCTGTGAGAAGTTTCTCGAAAATAAGAGATTACCACAAGTGTGATTGGCTACTGAAATGGATAAAAAATTAAAAAATCATGAAAGATTAGACTCTAATTTTAATTAAATGCAATAAAAATAATAAGTTATATTCCTTTTATTTCAATTCACGTGAACTTATTTTCTAATTAGTCAGTGTAAAAAAATGATCACTTTCTCTAATTAGAAATAATTTACCTTTATGTAATACTCTTTTCGGTCCACAATATGTGATTATTTTTACTTTTTTATTTTAATTCAAAATAAATATTTATTTAATAATCAAGAAGAAATTAATTTTAATTTCGAAAATTTGCCCTATTTATATATTTTAATGTATCAAGGTAATAATTAATTTAGCGAATATATTTTTTTCCTCTAGAAATTCGTATTTTCTTAACAGGCGTACTAAAAACAATGATCACATATTTTAAAAAATTTCTCTCTTTCTTAAAAAATCGTGCCCAATCAATTAAATTCACGTAAATTGAAACGGAGACAATATTCTTTATCTACTTGAGATTTTATTTATAGAGCGAATTAACAAATACGCTGATGAAAAGTAATAAGTAATCAAGATTTTAATAGAGCTAATTAGCAAATATGCTGAGGAAAAGTAATAAGTAATCAAATTTTCTATTGATTTGAGTATTAAAAATAAAAAGAGTACCACTTTGACCACACAAATTAGTCACTCCAGAAATATAAAGATTTCATGGGACAAATACATTTTCTTTAACTTTGATTTGCTTATTATCTATAAAATAAAATAAAATAAAAATCTAACGAAATTTAATACTAGTACAAAATTGGTATGTTGCAGTACAAAGCAGTGGTCTACACGTGTCCATGACAAGCGTGGAGTAGTATAAACAAGTACAACTAACCTCATTCCTAACAAAACACGGCCGTCTAATATCGAAAATCCAAAGCCGGCAGGGCCGGCAATCAACATCACTAAACCGCTTTTGTCTACGTAAACGCCCGCGTGCCACGTAACCCTCCTACACATTTCTCAATTATTACTCTCTCCACACACCTCTCTTCCTATATGGCTTGGGCGGCGCTCTCTCACCTCCAGTCAAACCCCTCGTTGACCGCGCGTCCCCTACCCCACCTCCCCTTTTTAATCTCTCTTCCTTCCTCCATTATATAAGTACCTCTTATCTATCCTTTGTTCCTCACTCTGTTTTTTGACGTACAATATTATACTAAACAGCGTTGTCTTTTTTCTATTGAAAAAATGGCTGTCAAAAATAAGGTTAGTAATGGTGATCTAAAAGGAGGAAATGTGAAAACAAATGGAGTTAAAGAGGTTCACTACAGAGGTGTAAGGAAGAGGCCATGGGGTCGTTATGCAGCTGAAATCCGTGACCCGGGTAAGAAGAGTCGGGTCTGGTTGGGTACTTTCGACACGGCGGAAGAGGCGGCTAAGGCGTACGACACTGCCGCTCGAGAGTTTCGTGGACCCAAAGCAAAAACTAACTTCCCTTTACCGTCGGAGAATCAGAGCCCAAGTCACAGCAGCACCGTGGAGTCCTCTAGCGGAGAGACTGGTGTTCACGCGCCGACTCATGCGCCGCTCGAGCTGGATCTCACGCGCCGACTTGGCTCCGTTGCTGCAGATGGCGGTGACAACTGTCGCCGTGCTGGTGAAGTTGGGTACCCGATTTTCCACCAGCAGCCGACGGTGGCGGTTCTCCCTAACGGCCAGCCGGTTTTGCTCTTTGATTCTTTGTGGCGACCGGGCGTTGTTAACAGGCCTCAGCCTTACCATCTAACGCCGGTGGGGTTCAACGGCGTTAACGCCGGAGTGGGTCCTACTGTGTCGGATTCGTCCTCTGCAGTGGAACAGAACCAATATGATGGGAAAAGAGGAATTGATCTTGATCTTAACCTTGCTCCACCTACGGAATATTGATGATGACGATAATGATATTTGAAAGAGAGAAGAGTGAGAGAGAGAGACTAATGGCTGAATTTTGTATATAGCTTAAAAGTAACTGTTCGTTTTTTTTTTGCAGCTGAGGGGGTTGTTGTAATGTTCTCTTGCTGTTTCTACTACTTGTTAACTCTAATCCTTGTTTAGGCATTCTGATTAATGAGAAAATTAGTGTTTTCTCCTTCCAAATATCTATCTTGTGTTCTTCTTCAGTTTTCTTTTTCAACTAATCTAATGTTTGGAGCATGTTTTCCCCTATTATTGAGAGTTAAGAGTGTATTATATTTTATTATCGCAGCACTTAAGATCTTGTTTTGATTATTATTAATTTAATGTAGAAAAGCAATGATGGATAAGGTTCGATACTGCAATTTTTCTCAACTCTCTAGGCTTTCAATGTAAATTTTTAGGTGGATGGGTGGTGGTTCTAACAAACATTAAATCATATCAAGTACACGAGCTATTTTTCTAATGGTTTTATTTTGTATTAGTACTTAATTATTGAGAAAAATACCATATTAGTTGCCGGCCAAATCGATCCCAAATTTAGGAAGCATTAATCAATTCAGTTTAACAGGAAAAAGCATTTCAACTTCGATCCAGATTTATTTTTCGGTTGCAGTACAGTAACATTAACATATATATTATAACAAAATATGATATTTGGTTCCTTATTTTTTGTTTTTTTGGTCAAAGATAGTTGTTATTAGAGTTAATTTAAAATATGTTATGCCCGAGGATGGATTTGAAAGTCTTAGCAACAGGTGTCAATTCTGAACAGTGAAGCCGGCAACAAAGGGAAAGGATTAGCTCTAGTAAAATTAGCTCCAGCAATTTTCAATGGAGCAGTGGATGTATGCCACGTGTGCAAGAGAAGTATTGATGGCCTAGATCAATTCCTATTGTACTCATTCAAATTTTTTATTTATTTCATCATTAAATTATATTTTAAAGCCCAAGGTACTGGCATAAAAGTTGTATACACGTTCATCCGATTTTACTATTTAACCAAAATAAGGAGATTGCATCTAAGGATGGCTTGATAAAGTACCGAATTTAGAATTGAGGTACCTGTCGAGATCAAACCTAGTAGTGATCGAAGTCAAATGAGACAGACATCGAGCAACATCAAAGATAGCACAATCACAAAAAGGCGAGGTATCCCTAACTGATCGAGGATCATGGCATAAGTCTCGGACCGAATCAAATTAGAAACAGTTAATTAGCTAATCATGGGATTTTCATCTGTAATTAAAATTATACCATAAGTGAAATTCCTCTACTATATAAAGGAGGGTTCTAATCATTTGTAAGATACATTGGTCACAGATATCAAAACAATATATTTATCTTTCTCGTTTATACTATTGCTCATCATCTTGAGATATTTTAGTTGTTCTTGCATCAACCAATTCGAGGATATTCAAATTTGTGAATTATTATTATAATACCTCACAAACAAGGTAGATGAATTGCCAAGACTATCTCGACCTTACCCTTACACTCAGCTTAGAGCATTCAATCTCGCTTTCACCCCTCAGAAGGACAGAAAGCACTAGGGGAATGAAATCCTGCGCCTAGAAAGAAAGGTAGGGGAAATAGCCCTTTCATGACTAAAGGAAAGGGTAATGGTTATACACCTATTACCACATTCACTACTTCCAAAGAAAGAACTCAAGGATTGGACTACGGAGGGACTTAGAAAAACCTACTAGCAACCTTTCTGCTTCCTATACTTAGAAAATGTGGTGAGTATCTACATGTGTTTTTTGGCAATACTCTTGGGTTTGGCGCCTGCATGGCTTGGTTGATTTAGAGATATTCAATTATGATGGCTTGGTTATGTGCAAATGTGTTTCAAAGAGTTCTTGATGGTTTCTACCACGGTTTGAGATGGATATTTTCTACTCGCGTGAGGAGCATGTTGCATATTGTGATTTTTTCCTAGATTGGACAAAATGGATAGTTTCTGACTGATCGGGTATGTATTCTGTTGGTGACTCAGAGTTTATTATGAGATTCTCGTGCTTTATATGATGGCATCAGTGGCGAAGCTATAAAGTTTTTCAAGGGTGTTCAAATTTAAAAGAAGTAAAAAAAAATCCGACAAAGGGTGTTCAATATGTGTTATATACCTCTAAAACGTAATATTTTACCTACGTACACAGTGCAATTTTTCAACGAAGGGTGGTCAGTTGACCACCCTTAACCCCATGTGGCTTCGCCACTGGATGGCATGATATATGCGGTGTGTTGTGTGAGATTGAGATTTGCATGTGCAAGATTACATTTCAGTTTTGAAGGGAAGGTCATGCATTCTTAGACAACATGGACAGTTTCAAATGACTAGATGAATGGTATTACTACTTGGTATTGCCTGATAAGGGTGCGTATTTCAAAAGGCGCACTGTGTTTTGACTTACGGATGCTTCATTTGTATTCCGGTACACACCTGGTTGATCGACTGTTGATGTTCAGATTTTTCTATGTGGTATGGAAGAATTATAGAATTATTTATCGTGGGGATGATTGTATGAGAGATGTGTTAGTCATTCCAGTGGAAGAGTTGGTATTGGCTATGGTGATTCATGTGTTATATGGATTTGGAGAAGGGGAGTTCTCAGAAGTAGATTGTTTCGGGGTTGCAGATTGTGAAGATGTGACCAAAGTTAGCTAGATGGTAGTAAGTTCTATGTTTAGGTCATTGTGGACCGTTTGAGGTCCATTTATACATTTGGGGATGATCGAATTTGATTTGGGGGCCCATTGGTAGGCCCAATGAGGATGTGTATTCACATCGGGTCAGATTTGTTGACTTAACAATGTTATTGTTGAAAGGTGTGTCATTCAGTTAGAGTTCAACTTGTTCGTGTTTTGATATGTTCTATGTGTTACTCTTCTATGCTACGAGGGGCTGTGATTTGTTGGTTATATGCACACCCAATGCGGTTCTGTTTGGGCCTTGCAGCGAAATTCGAGCGAAATGGTTATTGGGGTGTTGAATGGTTGATTGCGCCTTGGTTATGTTCTTTTCGGGCTATGATATATTTTGTTATTAGCTTCTCCAAGTTTATGGTCATGCACTTCGTGTACTTGATGTCGAATTGCGTGTGGTTGTTGATTTTGAGCATTGTGGCTTGAGGTATTTCATATGGATCAGTGTTCAGATCGGGTAATGCATCGCGGCGACGTTATGCTTGGATATGATCCTTTGTGCTTATTTTGTGTGTTATGTTTCCCCTTGTGTGGTGGATTGCTAGCATTGCGCTTCGTGCTGGTATCTGTTGAGCTGGCGGGATGATTTCTGCATTTCCAATCTCTTTCCATCATTGGGTATATTGTTCGTTGGTGCACGAATTGCATGGTATGTGTCTCTAAGTAGGATTTGTGTGACAGGTCAGTCGAGTAGCTTGTACTGGATGAGGTGAGTTTATTGGGCCTGAAATGAGTTCCATCAGATTTGATTAAGGTATGTTTTCAAGAATCGTGTCACCAGTCGGTTTAGATTTTGGTTGTGATTCTTATCGGGCAAGAGAGCTCCACGACTTGTTAATCTCATGGGTGGTTATGAGTTTATGTATGTTTCTTTCATCATTGGCAGTGTACGAAGGTTCAGATTAAGATTTTAGTTTATATGAGTTTTGTTACCGGTGTCGGGTTGGTTATCGAGCAGCTATTGCAACTATATATCATGTGATTATGTCTTGAGATGTGGTTATGGATTGATACAGCTTGTTCAGAGTTATCAGTTCATAGATGCAGGAATCATGACATATAATGAGTTTCAGATGTTGGGGATTTGATTTTTAAAGTTTATTGACTAAGGTTGAAGTAACGATCCTCTGTTAGGTGTTGTTGTCGGGCTTATATGGATTGGGGTGATGTGGTATAACCCATGGTTATGTGTATGGTGGGGGTATATGGCGATTTGATGGATTTGGGACAACTCTTAGCACGTTCAAAGACGAACGTATGTTTAAGTGGGGGAGAATGTAACGACCTGACCAACTGTTTTGAGCTTTAGCATTTCATTCGGTGGTTTGAGACTTTGAGTAGCTTCATATTATATATTATGACTTGTGTGTATGGTTAGTTTTGGTTTTCGAGCAGTTGGGATTGATTTGGAAGAATGATTCTCGTTTAGAAGCTTTAAGTTGGAAGAGTTGACCAAGGTTTGACTTTTGTGTAAACGGACGCGGAATCGAGTTTTAATTATTCCAATAAGTTTGTATGATTATTTTGGACATGTCCACAAAGTTTTGTTAAATTTTGATGAGTTTTGGATAAGATTGGGTTGTATGATGATTGTTTTCAGTTTCGATGTCGATTTGAGCAAACGACCTTTGATTCGTGTTTCGACTAAACCAATATATCCATATCGTAATTTTGGAACCATACCAACTGAAATCATCAAGTTTCGACATCATATAAGGAATTTATGATCATCTTACTAAGAATTGAGCTGCTAGAATTTTCAGATTAATTACGAAATTACCACTGAATTCGTATTTAAAAATTTGTACTATTTCCAAATATTGAAACTAACATATTTCCTTCATTATAAGGTCAAATGGAGTGATTCAAAAATCTATCTTGACTAGATTTTCACGAGGAATTCATTGGAGGCAACAAAAGGGAGTTTCAAGATAGTTTGGCACAAAACCTAGGGTTATATCCTAAGTATTTTCCTTTGATTCATTCCCATGGTTTAAGCTTTAACCCATGATTTTAATTGAAAACCCATTTATTTCTTTAAATCAAGACCTATGGTTATGTCCTAATGTAACGACCTGACCGGTCGTTTTGAGAAATTGCACTTTGCTCGGTTGTTTAAGGGCATGAGTAACTTCGTATGATGTATTATAACTTATGTGAATCGTCGGTTTTGGTATTTCAGGTTATCCAGAATTGATTTGGGAGAATGGTTTCTGCTAGAAGCTCTAAATTTGAAAGGTTTGACCAAGTGTTTGACTTTTTAGTAAACAAATTCGGATTTGGACTTTTACGATTTGGTTAGCTTCGTGGGGTGGTTTTACACTTAGGACTATGTCTGAAATGTAATTTGGAGATCCGTGGTAGAATTAGGCTTGAATTGGCAAAAGTTAGAAATTTGGCGATTTTGGTCGGCAGTGGAAAATTAGGTATCGGAGTCGAAATGGAATTCCGGAAGTTGGAATAAGTTAGTAGTGTCATTTGTGACATGTGTGAAAAATTTGAGGTCATTCGGACGTGGTTAGATAGGTTTCGGCGTTGTTGGCGAATTTTGGAAGTTTAGAGGTTCTTAGGCTTGAATCCGAGGTTGATTTGGTGTTGTTTTGGGCGTTCCGGAGGTTCGAATATGTTCGGGTAGTGATATATGACTTGTTGTAATTATTGGTTGGGCTCTCGAGGGCCTCGGGTGAGTTTCAGATAGGATTGGATTGTGTTGCGCTCGTTTTTCTTATGTTTCGACGTCGTTTCTTCAAGCATAAATGGTACCTCATTAATCAAATGAGCTCTGATTTCTGTTTTGATTAAAGCATTAGATCTGTATCGTAATTACGGACCCGTAGTAAAAAGAATCATCGGATTTGGATATCGTAAGAGGATTTTATGATCATTTTACTAAGAATTAGGTTGCTAGATTTTTCAGATTAATTATGAAATTACCACTCACGGCGTATTTAAAAACCTGCACTATTTGCAAATATTAAAACCTACATATTTCCTTCATTATAAGGTCAAATTGATTAATTCAAAAGCCTAACTTGACTAGAATTTCAGAAAAAATCCATTGGAGGCATAAAAAGCGAGTTTCGGTATCGTTTGGCATGACAAACGAGGCAGAATAGCTGACAGAAAAATATATAAAATAAGGGTTTGTTCTTTCGGTCATATTTTGAGTTGGGGAGCTCGAATTTGGGCGATTTGGGAGGCGATTTTCACCATAGGTATTGGGGTAAGGGTTCTCTACTCATTTGTGGTTATATTTCATGAATCCAACTTCGTTTTTGGGATTTGATTGGTGATTTCAAAGTGAAATTGAGGGACTTAGGGTTTGAAATTTGGAGAGTTTTAAGTGAGGATTTGAGGAACCAAACGGAGTCTGATTATTTTATATGGTTAGATTCGGGAGAGGACGAGCATTATTATTCTGCCATTCTTTTTACTGGTTTCGAGATGTGGGGCCGGGTTTTGGTCGATTTCGGATTTTTGGTATATTTTGTAGTTTTTATTGTGGAATCCTATTATTTAGCACATGTTGATGGTATTAATATGATTATGATTAGATTCGGAGCTTTTGGAGATTGAGTCTAGAGGCGAGGGCATCCCGGAGTTGAATTTTACGCTGTTAAGGTAAGTAACAGTTTTAACTCTGGCTTTGAGGGTATAAACCCGAAGAATTTGATATCGTGTGACTGTTCGGAGGTGATACCCACGCTTGGTGACGGGCGTGTGGGTGTATACCCCAAGGTATTGAGACTTGTTCCGTTCCGTGAGGCCTCATGGCCATCATCTGTGTTTACGTAGTTACTTGTTGTTGAACTTGTCTGCCTTCATGTTAGGGATCATGCTTAGGCTTTATTCATGCTCACATTAATTATACTCAGTCATAGAAATTATTGTACATATTTACCTCAATCTCTATTATTTGTTAATATGCTGTGATACTTGATGTGGGTTGTGTCCCCTTATTTGTTGATGATGGTGAGGCTAGTGAGGTACATGATTGAGTGAGGCCGAGGGCTTGGTTGTGAGGATATTAATACCATAGCGCGTGAGTTGTCCGCGTAGCACGTGAGTTGGCCGTACGGGTCCAGGTATTGACACCATAGCGTGTTAGTTGTCCGCGTAGCACGTGAGTTGGCCGTACGGGTCCAGGTATCGACACCATAGCGTGTTAGTTGTCCGCGTAGCACATGAGTTGACCGTTCAGATCTAGGTATTGATATGATGGCACGTGAGTTGTCCGTTCTTAGTGCTTGGGCTTTGGGAGCCCCTCCGGAGTCTGTACACACCCCGAGTGAGCGCAGAGTGTTGAGAGTGTTGAGTGTTGAGTGCGAGTGCTGAGTGATGGAGTGACATTGTTGTGAGGTTGCATTTACTTTTGTTGTTGTTGAATTTATCTGTTAAAATTTCTTTGTAGCATTTACTGAGTTATGGAATTTACCTGTTTATTTCTGTTACTACTGAGTCGGTTGTACTCATACTACATCTTGCACTTCATGTGTAGATCCAGGTGAGTTAGAGCACGACGATTGTTGAGTTCAAGACGGCTATTTGTGGAGACTGCAAGGTAGCTGACAGCGTCCACAGGACCTTGTTACTCCTTTTATCATTTATTCTTTTAGACAGTACTATATCTTAGTTCACAGTTTTAGACGCTCATGACTTAGTGACACCCCGATGTTTGGGGCTCGTTTCCGTATTTTATATTATTTATATTTAGAGTTGATTTAGTTTATGATAAAATTTAAATGTTGGAAACATTTTATTAATTTCTTAAAATCAATCAGTAGTACTATTTTGGGAAATAGGCTTGCCTTGTAACACGATAGGCACCATCACGACCATGGTTAGATTTTTGGGTCGTGACACCTAAATTTTAAAAATTGAAAATGAGTTAGAGGAATTTATTTCTCGATTCCTTTTGGGGTTTTGTTCTCCTATATTAGGAGAACAACATACTCGAATTTGGTGAGTTTTAGAGGAGTATTTCGGGAGATATGGGACCCAACTAATGTGGGTTGGACTCTTGGGTTATTAACACCCAAGAGCGATGTTTTTGCGAATTAGTTGAGCTATCGGACTCAGATTGAGTCACTATTTATTTGTGTGAGCTTGTATTGGTTTGGTATTCGCTCAGGTAATCTTGGATTCGGAATCCAAGGCGGGCCCGACATAGACTTTTGTTGACTTTTTCATTGACTTTGGGCTTTTAATTAATAATTCGACCTTTGTTGATTTGGTTTGTTTTCTTTGACATTATTTGATGTTCTTAGGTTGCTTTTGGCTAGTTTCGAGTTGTTTAAAGGTTGGTACGCGCGGGATGTCGTTTCTAGAGTGTTGTTTGGCTTGCTCGATATTGGATTCGGCTTGTTCGAGGTAAGTAACACTTCTAAACTTGGTGCAGAGGGTAGGAATCCATGAGCATACGTGTTATGTGTTTGCGTTGAGGTGATACACATGCAAGGTGACGGGAGAATGGGCGTGCAATGTGTGAATTATGACTTGGTTGATTTTGTGATACTGTGTAGTTAACTAATCTTGTTTCTATCCATGAAATTTCTACGTGTTAGAGAAATTGAGCTGTGAATTATGTTAGAAATCATATTTATGCTATATGCTTATTTTGTTGGGACCCGCTGAGGTCATATCTAGTGTTGAGTTATTTGTTTAAATTGCAGTTACATACTCAGTCATATTCATTCATTCACATATCATATCTTAGTCTCTGTTATCCTTTGTTGTCACATCATGTTATCACTATTTGGGCTGGTTGGCATGATATTTGTGAGTCTGAGAGGCTGAATAGATTGACGACTGAGTTGGATCCTGAGATCCGTGTTGTGAGAGATATTGTAGATCGGGTTGCGCCGCAAAAAGTCATATTGGCTTTATATATACTATTATTATTATATGGATTGGGCTGCACGCCACATCAGGCCTTATAGGCTTTATTATTATTGATGGGATCGAGATACACGCCATAACAGGTTTTATTGATTCATGATGGGATCGGGATGCACGCTGCAGCAGGCCATGTTGGCTAATATTAGCGTATGGGCAGGATTCGCCCCTCTGGAGTCTGACATACCAGCATTGAGCATAGGTACCATACATTGCTGAGTGACTGAGCGTGCTGAATGATTGAGCGTGATGAGTGGGAGTGTGTGACACTGAGATTGAGTACTATGAGAGTGTGACTACATGAGCTCGTCACTGTGATGCATTGTATTTGACATGCATACTTGACATATATGCATAGAGATGCATTTACTCATGCTACACGATTTTGTGACATTCATGATTTCACATACACATTGACATGCAAGCATAGAGATGTACTTTCCTCATGCTATATGAGAATGAAATATCTTATCTGTTGTTAAAAGATTTTGGAAAAAATCACAGTTTTATGATTTACTCATATTTTATTTATTTCGGTGAAAGATATGGGTTTTACTTTTATACATGAAAATCATGCCTATTTTTCCATAATTGTGAACGAGCTGAGCATCATATCTTTGAGTTATTACTTGTGTTGCTTTTATTATATTTTTACGAGTTGTTCTTGGTTATTGGTGTTTGACTTTGACTGTTGTCCAAGCTCGTCACTGCTTTTAACCTAAGGTTAGGATTATTACTTATTGAGTACATGGGGTCGGTTGTACTCATACTATACTTCTGTACCTTGCGTGCAAATTTTGGAGCTGATGTTGCTACGAGTGGAGGGAGCTGGAATTGAAGATGTACTCGCGTTCAGGTTATAGCTGCCTCTTATTCTTGGTAGCTTTAGATACGTTTCGAACATATGTTGTATTTATTTCATACTACCTTTGTAAACTCTAAGTCTTAGAAGCTCATGATTTATACAACCAGTCCTTGAAAAATTGTATAAAATTTAGTTATTTCATTTTTGACTCTTATCATTATCATTATATTGTGGTTTATTGTTAATTGGCTTACCTAACGGGTTGGGTTAGGTGTCATCACGACTAGTTTATGAATTTCATAGAGGCTTTACCAAGATCTGAAGGACATGATACTATTCTAATAGTGGTAGACAGGTACAACAAATATGCACACTTCCTTTCTATGTCTCATCCCTTTACAACATCTCAAGTAGCAAGACTGTTCTTAGATGCAACATATAAGTTGCACGGTTTACCAAAGAGTGTTGTCTTTGATAGAGATAAGATATTTATTAGCAACTTTTGGAAGGAGCTTTTCAAGAATTTACAAGTGCAATTGATGTACAGTTCTGCCTATCCCCAAACTTATGGGCAAATAAAAAGATTGAAAAGATGCCTTGAGAAATATTTGAGGTGTATGACAGGGCATCGACCTAAACAGTGGAATACATGGATGTCCTTTGCTGAGTTTTGGTACAATAGCAATTACTATTCTTCCTTGAAAATGTCTCTATTCAAGGTAATGTATGGGTATGATCCTCCCCACTGTCTTTTGAGCTTATTGCGCAAACTAGGGTGGCTGACATTGATATAATACTGAAAGAAAGACAAGTTATAGCCAAAGTAATGAATGAGAATCTCGAAAAGGATCAGAGTAGGATGAAACTATATGCTAACAAAAAGAGAATTGAAAGAGAACTTGAAGAAGGGGAATTGGGGTTTTTTGAAGTTGCAACCATATAGGCAGGCATCAGTAGCTATCAGAAAAAGCTTGAAGCTGACTTCCAAGTTATTTGGCCTTTATCAAATCATTAAAAAAACTGGACATGTTGCCTACAAGCTGAAGTTACCTTCTACAACTAGAATACATTATGTATTCCACATTTCCTAGCTCAAGAAAAAGATTGGAGACCAAGTGATCCCTTCAATTGATCCTCCTATATGTTATCTCGATGGACAACCTTTGGTGGAACCTGTTGCTGTATTGGATAGGAGAATGGTGAAAAAAGGGAAACAAGGCTACAACTCAGATTTTGGTATAGTGGGCTAACTTATTACCAAAGGAAGCCACTTGGAAAGATTATAACTTCATTAAGTCTCAGTTTCCATGTTTTAAAGAACCTTGAGGATAAGGTTCTAAAGGGGAATGGATTGTCAAGAATGAAGAAGTTAATTTTCTTAAGTTTTGCAATTGACTCCTTATTAGTTTAGTAGTAGTTTCAATTTTGTCATCAAGTTCCTTAGTTTATAGTTTCTATTCAAAGAAGTCCTACATTCTGTTACAAGATAGAAGGACACGTATCATGTTTGTAGGAACTGGGTAGGATCCAATTTTATATTTTATCAATATATGCTTGCAATGTACTGAAGATCATTATCCAATTAATTAATACAATTTCCCTTTATCTCTTATCCCTTCCCTCTCTCTATTTCACCATTGCTGAGTAACAAGAGCTCACTCTTGTTACACAACACTACAACTCCTCTAACGCCAATTGCTATCAGAACCCTATCCATGAAAACTCCCCCAAGCCCTAACCCGTTCGACGAAACAACACTTATTTTCTCTATTCCTTGCCAACTTTACATGCATTGTCTGCTACTTCTCAATCCATAATTATCATGTTGTCCGCCTTCCTCTCTAGTGCTCACTCATCCCCTTCTTTTTCATCTAATTTTGGGTGGTCCAGGCACTCCACCCACTAACTAGGATGACTATTTTTCTCACCAATATGGAGTTCTTAATTGGGGCAGATATGTCTGGAAAATAGAACAATAATAAGAGAAATAAAAGAAAGAGAGTCAAGGTATGCGGATGTCATACTAGCTACCTCGAAGTCTCCAAATGCTGGTACTAACACGTGCCACACCACCTTTTCCGGAGAAAGGAATTTTTTCAATTTAAGTGACATTATTAAAAAGGAGTTAATTTATTTTTATTTTTTAGGGTCGCCACTTGAAATAATTAAGGTGTCCCAAACCCCCGATTTATTTCAAATCCCAATTCAAGGAAGTTTGACTATGTTTAAATCTGCGAGATACAGAAGACCGAGTTAGAAATTCTGCTAACCCGGGAGAAGGTGTGAGGCACTCCCAGATTCTGTGGTTTTAGCACAGTCGCTTTACAATCATAACTTGGCTTGATTATCTCACTATTTTGTATTTTAAAAACCTACGTGTATTTTGCCTTTTTACCACATTTAATTACCTGATTATTAAATTGTGGAATTGATCTTTGAAACAAATCATGTGTGTGTATCCGTCTTGTTCGGGTATTATAATCTTGTCACGCGCACGAGTACACAATTAATAACATTTTATTTATTGTTAAGATTGTTTGGCCAAAATCGCACGAACGATTACTCTGATTTATTTTGGGATCACAATTACGCGAATGTGTACATAATCACAATAATAAATTAAAGCGCGCCTAAAACATTTCACGAATATTCAAGAGCTAATTAATTTCCTAAAGTTCAAGATTGCATGTGAAAGGCTCAAACGTTATGGAGTTTTTGTCGAAGTGGATACATCAATGTATTACTACACCGAATTTAGGAAATCATTTGTTTCTACAATTTAGGAGATTAGTGCCTTGCCAAATTTTTTTTTAAAGCATTAAACTGTCGTGAATATATGTGATCCTAAATTGAGGTCTAATTGTCTTTTCTTTTTCTAGAAATAAAAGGTTTATTAGTATTAAACACAAAAGCAATCTTTATTGGATTAGTTACCTCCTATACCAAAGGTTGATACTTTATTTATTTTAAATAAATACCCTTTTAAATTATTATATTTCATAACTACCTTTTGATTTTTTATAGCCAAATATTTATTTGTAGTTACCTCCTACCCTTAAGCCATAAAATAAGCTTTATATTATTTTTTCTCTCCCCACAAATTCTAATAATCACTAAACCTAGAGGATTAGGCTTAGAGTTTCTCTCCAATACAGTAGAAGACGGCAGAAGAATCAACAACAGTTTCTCTCCAAACCTGGGCAGCACCAGCTTTTTTACCTGATGATAATATATGAAGGATATACAACCCTTGTTTGATATCTATGTTGATGTTTATATTCTCACTCTCTCCATTTTGTCTGCGCGTTGTTATCTTTTGGCAGTGCAAGAAACTGATCTTTGAATTGTAACGACCCGACCGGTCGTTTTACGTTATTGGACCCCGTTCCCTTGTCTAAGTCTTCCCATAGCGGCTTCTTGTGATTTGTGACTTGCGGGGACTGGTGGTTCAGGATTAGGAAGTGTTTTGAGCAATATAGGAACACTTGGTTCCTTAAGGTTGACCTATTTGGCCAAGTTTGACTTCGGTCAACATTTTGAGCAAACAACCTCGGAATCGAGTTCTGACAGTGTCAGTAGCTTCGTATGATGATTTCGTACTTGAGTGTATGTTCGAAATGAGTTTTTGATAACCCGGGAATGTTTCGGCGCCCGATATAGAAATAAGGATTTCCTTAAATTTGAAATTTAGTTTGGAACGTGATTTTATGATATCGAGGTCCGAATGAAATTCCGAGACCGGGAATAGTTCTGTTATGTCATTTATGACTTGTATGCAAAATTTGAAGTCATTTCGAGTAGTATAGGCCGGTTCGGCGCATTGAAATGAATTCTAGAACTCTAAGTTCAAAGTGTTGATTCAATTTGGTTTTGGGGTCAAATTCTGAGTTTCGTTGTTGTTTTTCACGTTTCGGAAGTTCGAGCGAGTCCGTATCATGAATACAGACTTGCTGGTGCCTTTGGACGGGGTCTCGAGGGGCTCGGGTGAGTTTTGGACCCCCGGGAGCTGAATTCAAACACCAGAATTTTCTGTATCTCGTTTCCTTATTCGCGTTCCCGGGAGGGTGGCCGCGTTCGCGAAGAAGGAATTGGGCAGGGGCTACGGATTCTCTACGCGTCTGCATTCCCCATTCCGCGTTCACGATGGGTTGGTCCCCCTGGCCTTCGCGTTTGCACCCCTCCAGCCGCGTTCGCGAAGGTCTAGCCCAGCTAGCCTCCGCGTTCGCGGGCCCTCCGTCGTGTTCGCATAGGGTCAAGCCAATTGGGCCGGCCCAACTGCCGTTTGTCTTCGCGTTCGCGACCCCTCCCTCGCGTTCGCGTAGAAGACTCTTTGGGCCTAGCCAATTTAAAGCATCGCGAACGCACTGGCCAGGGTGTGTTTGCATAGAGTAAATCCCTGAGCAGTGTATTTTTATAGCGGGTTTAGTTCATTTTTCTCCATTTCCATCTTCTTCCTTGAGTTAATTGAGAGCTTCCAAGAGGACCATTCAGCTAGTACTCTAGGTAAGTAAATTTCTTATTAACACCGAGTTTAAACATCAATTTCTAGTTTAATCCTCTACTAATTTATCAAAATCATGAATTTGGGTAGGAATTTTAGGGCTTTCGAGGGATTTGCAAATTGTCCGTTTAAGGCCATAAATTTAAGTAGAAATCACGTATTAATGATCCTTAGGCTATGAGAGAGTGATTCCTTCGAGAATTTTCGGAATTCGAGCGTGCGGGCCCGGGGTTAAAATTTAGAAATTCTTCAATAATGTGAATTTTGGGATAAATGAGATAATCCCTTTTCTTTGAACATGAATTGATGTAATTTTACTATATTTGGCTAGTTGCGAGCCCTCGAGAGTAGAGTTCGGAGTTCCGGGCGCATCATTGATCCGAGGGGTAGATTCGACACGAGGTGAGTCTCCTTTCTAATCTTGTAAGAGGGAATTGTCCCCATAGGTGATGTATATGCTATGTGTAATTTGTTTGGGGGCTACGTACGCACCAAGTGACGAGAGTTCGTACTTAGCGGCTATCATTGTTATGTCCGGGTAGTTAGGCCCACAACATGTCTTATATGCTTCCTTTTAAATGCCTTATATATTCTTCCTTGTAATGCCTTATATGCTTCCTTGTAATGCCATATGTACTATGAGATCATGTTACGTATAGTATTGTTTCTCTGAGGCTTTATGTAAATTGTTGAATTGAAAGGAATTTGGTTATGGAAAGTAAGTTTTATAAGTATTGTGTGTGCATGTGACCGCTTCGCAATTTACATCCCGCGAGCGATGTGTCATTTTCCTCACTCTCATGGGAGCGGGTCGTACGCCACGACGGATTGAAATGTGCACTTTTGGGATGGGCCGATCGATCCTCGGCAGTGCTCAAAGATGATATAATTGAGAATGCACTTTTGGTACGGGTCATTCGATCCTCGGCAGTGCATGGACGAAGTTGTACTATGTATGATATGGTTACATTAAAAGACACACGTATGGTTCGGGCCGTTCGATCCTCGGCAGTGCGCAGACATGACTATGGAAAGCATGCACTTTTGGGATGGGTCGTTCGATCCTCGGTAGTGCATAGCTATTTTTCCTTATGACTCCAGCCGGTTGTCTTATTCCTGTGTGCGCATGAGTATTTGGCATTGTTTCATGGATATTGACTTGTATTAGATATTTGGGGGAAAGAAAGTGGACATTGTTATTGTTCTAGTATTTTCTTGGATTTTTGTGCTTTATACATAATTGCTACTCACTCTCTTACATGTCTACTGCTTTTATTTTATCATTGTTATATCATACTGTTGGACCTTAGTGAGTGTCAAATCGACCTCTCGTCACTACTTCTTCGAGATTAGACGGGATACTCACTAGGTACATATTTATTTAATATGTACTCATGCTGCACTTCTGTACTTAACTGTACAGGTTCTGAGGCTGGTGCATCTAGTTATCAGACCGGATCTAGATAGTGACCGTAGCGGACTTGACTTTACGGTGAACTGCTTCCTCTGGCGATCCCCAGCAGCACCATGGAGTTTCATTTACTTTTCTTTCCCCTCTATTCATGCAGACAGCGAGATTGTATATATTATTGTCCTTTGTATATTCAGTTAGCATACCCATGACACTCGTGACACTAGTTCCTGGCACACCCGTAGTAGTTGTTTTGGGATTTTGGGCTGTATATATATATGCTTGTATTTTGGCTCGCGCTTCTTTATAGCTACTCTATCTACCACTGTGTTATTATCTTTCGATATCATGAATTAACTTGTTAAATTCGGTAAATGGGTGAATAATTGAATCAAGTAAAGAGGAGCACTTAGTGAAATTTACGTTGGCTGGACTAACCCCGTCGTTGGGCGCCATCACGACCTGGATTAGGATTCTGGGTCGTGACATGAATATGCGCCAGTGATTCTTGTAAATGCTGAACAATTTCTGGATAAAAATGACGTATGTGTTCGCCGGAGTGGACAAATAGGTGGTTTCTCTCCGAACCTCGGTAGCACCAGTGGCGGCTCCAGCAGCGGCAAAATCAACGGCGTTCCGATCGAGTAAGTCCAGCCTGAAAGCCTCCGTTACAAAGCTTTCGAACCAATTCTCCTCTTAGGCCGCCACAGATTCTCCGGAGTGGAAAAAGACGACAGAGTTGGGGGCTGAGCAATTTGAATTTTCTGTTAATATATTTCAATGTATCTCGCTATATTTCCATGTATTTCATTGTCTTTTTTTCATTGTACCTTGTTGTATTATATGTATTTCATTGTCTTTTTTTTATTGTATCCCGTTGTATTTCATTGTATTCAATATCTCGCTATATTCCATGAATGTATTCATATGTTTTTTAATTAATATAATTTATTTATTCAGATGTATTATATAATTTCTCTAAAGATTGCTATGTTTTTCGGTTTGAGAATCTTTTTTATAACTGGAAATACAAAATTTGTGTGTTATAATTACGTTTGTTGAGTTATATTAGGAGTCTATTATGTTAATTGATTCACCTTCCGTTTAAAAACAATGTAATCCCCTATTTCATGCGGTAAATACAGTCGAATACAATAATCTGTCCAGCTGTAATCCCATGTTTCACGCCATGAATACAGTCGAATACACTCGAATACAAAATCTGTTTAACTGTAATCCAATATTTCACGCCTAGAAATGCTATTGTATTCATGACTACAATAGCTTAAATACATTGAATACACTCTAAAAAATCTGAAAACATAGCTATAGAAAGTAATATAGTAAATGATAGCTACAACTAGCTAATAACCACTAAATAATAGTGGTTTGTGAAAAATTTACGTGAAGCCGAAACGGATAATAAATGTCACGGATTACTAATCTAAAATCAACTTTCATGCCTCTATTACATCATTTTCCTGAAAATAGCTCCTCATGTGATGATTGTTTTCCTTCTCCTCTCCAAACAAATCCTCAACTCACAAGGAAATATCCATTAGGCTACCCTCACAAGTCGAATGTGGCTAACACAATAATCAAATCAAGCCTTGAGAACCGGTAATAGTCGAAGGCGGAAAAGGGGAGATAGGGAAGAGGAGATTAAGGATAGTCACTCCGCTCCATAGATAGTGCACACATATTCTTCATTCATTCTCCATTCTTTTCGGATCGAAAACGCGAGCTACTAGCGGGGATGTGATGATGAACAGTTAGTTAATCATTGTTTGTAGCTTGAAACATGACTCATCAATTATTAACGGCAAACAAAGATCTAAATTAATTCAGCCTTACTTAATATCTTGGACATTTAACTAGAACATATAAATAGCATTAGATACAAATCATAAAAGGAAAACATGAAGATATAAAAACTAAACTACCAAAATCTAAGCAAACAAACACAAGTTCAACATGAGCCATCCAAGTTTCAAATATTGATTCAAATATCACAGAACAAGGGGCTATTTACAAACCTAAAGCAGAAAACATCAATCAAATGACCAAAATAAAGGTATAGAGAAGAAGATGAAGAAGCTCAACTACTTATCACAGTAGAATACAACAATTTCCTTAGCTCGAACAGCTCTCGCAAATCCAGCAAAGTATGCAGCAACCAATAGCAATTGAAAACAACCTATGACTCTCTTTTTTTTTCTTTTTTTCTTTTTTTTTTCTTTTTTGGTTTCCAGATCTGAAATTCAAATTTTGAATTCAGAAATTGATTTAGCTAATTGGGACTGTGAACTTTTTTGTGTAAGGGTGAGAATGAATGTGAATTCTACGTGTGAATGAGAGTGTATGGAGATGGGAATCCCTCAGAAATGTGTGAGTGAGGTACTCTTTTATAGAAAGATTCTGTTACAACCCTCTCCCCCATTTTCTTTTCCTTTACTCTCTTTTTATTTCTGTTGTCTACTCATACATCCCCCACACAAGAATTGTTCTCATCTTTTAATTGCTAATATGCCCTTTCTATTCTCTTCTAGAAGCTTTAAGTTGTTAACAGAAAAGATTCTCCTAAATTTAATTTCTGAAACACCCATTTTTACTCTTCCAATATTAATAATTTCCTAATTTTTAACACTGAACATTTCACTTTGGGCTCAAAGCCCATGAGTTTCCAATGCTTTAACAACCCTGTTAATTACCCAGACTTAATCTCCTCTAAAATGAACAAAAATTAACTAAGGCCTAATAATCGTAACTGATTACCAATGAAAGAACAAAAGGAATTAACAAAGACATTTGCACAAATTCATGAGATTAAACAACTTAAAATATAAACATTTAGCTTCTAATACCATTGGATCAACAACTAAACATGTAATTATTCACCTATGAATCCAAACAAGCAACAACACCTAAAAATGAAAATAGGAATGAGAGAAACGGGGGGAAATAGTACATATTAGGTTAATACTGATGGCCCAAGAAAATTCTGACGAGCCGGAGGAATTGTTACACAAGCACTGGCCGAAATCGCTTTACGTCGGCCGGTGCTATATGTAGCAATGCCTTTCGCTAGGCCAGAGGAAACGATACAAGGCAATGAGGGGAACTGGCCGGTCAACCAGGGTTTAACCGGATTCCGGAGGCTACAAAATGGGATAAGACCACCACAAATTGATTGCACTCATCAAGATACATCGATTGGTGTGGGTTTTAACTTCAATTGCAGGAATTGAAGAGAAATTAAGAAAGGTGCAATTTTAAGTTTTGGGCGATCCTAGATCTACTAAACGAAAAGATTAGAAGGGATCTCGGGAAAATTAATAATAGATTTGATCTGAGGAAAGGTTGGGGATTTTAGAGTGAGCATTTGGAGTTGTTTGGTGGTGGCCCATCGCCGTAGGCGATTTCTAGCGGGCGGTGGAGAGAGGTAGAGTATAGAGAGATCATAATGGGGTTCTAAGAGAGATTTTCAGGGGTGTGGGATTGGTTAGGACAGTTTTGTGTGGAGTAGGCGGCCAGTTCGGAGACGTTGGATCGTGATCGAAGAACGTCTGAGATTGAAATGAATAAAAACGGGTTTGTTTGGTCTTAAAATAGGAATGGATCGTGTAAAAAAGTGGAGTGGGGTTGATAATGCAAGCAACTGGGACGACGAAATTGGCCCAAACAGATCCTCGTTCTTTTCTTTCTCTCTTCCTCACTTAATTTCGCAACAACAACAACAACAACAACATACCCAGTAAGATCTCACTAGTAGAGCCCGTGGAGAGTAGAGTGTACGCAGACCTTACCCCTACCCCGAAAAGGGTAGGGAGGCTGTTTCCGGCAGACTCTCGGCTCAACAGGAGAGACAATAATATCAGAAAATAAACAAAAGAAAAGTCGTGTAACAACAAAAGATGCCATAATAAAAATAACAACAATGAATAAGTGAAAGGACAAAACAAAACTATGCAAAACAACAATGTGAACACAACATTGACCGCTAGCAAACCTAACCAAAACTCTATCAGACTATTCGGTACAAAGAGGGAAAGAACTCTCGACTACCCCTAGCCTACCACCTTAATACTCGACCTCCACTTATTCCTATCAAGAGCCATGTCCTCGAAAATCTGAAGCCGCGCCATGTCCTGCCTGATCACCTCACCCCAATACTTCTTAGGCCTCCATCTGCCTCTTCTCGTACCTGCCAACGTCAACCGCTCACACATCCTAACCGGTGCCTATAGGCTTCTCCTCTACACGTGTCCGAACCATCTAAGCCGCACTTCCCGCATCTTGCCATCCACGGGAGCCACATCCACCCTCTCCCGAATATCTTCATTCCTAATCTTATCCAGCCTAGTGTTCCCACACATCCATCTCAACATCCTCATTTCTGCTACTTTCATCTTCTGGATATGTGAATTCTTGACTGGCCAACACTCATCTCCATGCAACATGGACGGTCTAACCACCACTATATAGAACTTACCTTTGAGTTTCGGTGGCACATTCTTGTCACACAAGACTGCAGACGCTAACCTCCATTTCATCCACCCCACCCCAATACGGTGCGTAACATCCCCGTCTATCTCTCCATCTCCCTGGATAATTGACCCTAAGTATTTGAAACTTTCTCTCTTGAGGATGGCCTGTGAGTCAAGCCTGACTTCCACATCCGCTTCCCCCATCACGTCGTTGAACTTACACTCCACAGATTCTGTCTTAGTCCTACTCAACTTGAAACCTTTAGACTCCAAGGCTTGCCTCCATACCTCCATTCTCCCATTAACGCCTCCTCGCGTCTCATCAATTAGAACTATATCATTAGCAAATAACATACACCATGCCACCCCTCCTTGGATATGGTGCGTCAGTGCGTCCATCGCCAGAGCAAATAAGAACGAGCTGAGCGCAGAGCCTTGGTGTAACCCCATAACCACCGGAAAAGGCTCTGAGTCACCTCCCACAGTCCTAACACGAGTCATAGCTCCATCATACATATCCTTTATCGCCCTAATGTAAGCCACCGGCACACCTTTCACCTCCAGACACCTCCAAAGGACGTCCCTAGGGACCTCGTCATACGCCTTCTCTAGGTCATCAGTTAATTTCGCAACTAACCACTTAATTAATTAACCTAATTTATCTCATTTGTAAAATTAAACCAACTACCCTCTTTAACTAACAATTAACTAATTAATATGACTTGACCAATTAATCTAGTTGATCAATCAAAGCAACTTATGCATTTTTTGTGATTTTGTGTATTTACTATTAAATCTAAAATGCAATGAATGAACCTAAAAGATATTTTAATGATTTTTCTTATGATTTTAACATGTTTCTAATAATGCAAATAAGAAAATCTTAAATTTTTTGATTAAAAATAAAAATAACTTGACAAAACTATTTTTTGGACATTTTAGGAGTAATTCTAGATGAAGAAAATCACGTGCTCACAACACGACTCTAGCAATCACCACGTCCAGATGTACCTGGATCAATGCACGAAGTGCATAGTAAAGTATGAGTACAACCGAACCCATGTAAATAAATCAAACCTTGTGCTTAAAGCAATGACGAGCTAAAAAATACAGTCAGAAACCAACATAAACGACAACACATATATAATGATGATAATAACAATAAGTAACTCAAAGGAATTATCATAATCAAACTCTTTCATATTATAGGAATTTTAGACATGATTTCAAGTATAACAATTAAAACCAACACTGATAAGAACATATCAGTTACAACTAGCATGAGGAATGATACATCTTTATGCCTACATGCCAGGTATGCATGTAAAATGAATGATTTCACGGTGATATCCCCAGAAGCTCTCACTCTCAGCATACTCAAGTTGTCTGTCTCAAATGCACTCCTCATCTCATACACACAATCACTCAGCAATGTACGGGCTCCTGGCATCAATTCCCCTCACCAAAGCACGTGTATATATATCAAATGTGCCTACTCTCACTGTTGGTATGTCAGACTCTAGAGGGGCAGATTCTGCCCAAGCGCTAATCAAAAGTCAATAAGGCTTGCTGTGGCTTGCAACCTGATCCACATAATAATTATAATAATAAAGCCACTATGTCCTGCAGCGTGCAACCCGTGCCACAATAACACTCTCAACACGGCTCTAAGGCCCACCGCAATCATCAACCTCTCATGTCCCAATGGCTCACTATCTCATATCACTCAGCCCAACAACATTACATATGGAAAAATAATAACATGCGATGTAACAATGAATGATGAGCAGAGACTCAGATATGTTATGCAAATAAAGAGTCATGATTGAGTACATAATTACAGTTAAATCGGATAACCCAAAATAACATAAATAGTGATCAGGTCTTAATCAACTAACCGCACAACCTAAATATGATTCTTGCTTGAATCATGATGCAATTAATCTAACAAGTAGGAAAAACACGAATAAAATAAGACATGATAGCAACACAGTATAAAAGTCAACCCTGATCACGATTACCCCGATGTACGCCACACTCCCGTCATCTAGCATGTGCATCACCCCAAAATATCACAAATGACATGTTTCCCAGGGATAAATACCCTCAATTCCAAGTTTAAATGTTACTTACCTCAAAACGCACAAATCAATACTCGACCAAGCCCTTTCCACGCGAATCGGCCTCCAAATTACTCGAATCTAGCCACAAACGACTTAATATCATCAAATAATGCCGTAAGAAACAACTTCGAAATTTTTTATCAAAATAAAAAAAAGTCAACCCAGGCCTGCATCCCGGAATCTAGTCAAACTCACAGATTCCAAACACCCGTTCAGTTACGAGTTCAACTGTACCATTCAGGTGTTCAGATGGGTGTGAGGAGAACTTTTAGAAGCTCAAGGCGACATTCACTACAGCTTCATTATTGGTTTTGCCTTCAGGATCATATACGATTTATTGTGATGCTTCGAAGGTTGGTCTTGGATGTGCATTGATGTAGGACAGTAGGGTGATTACCTATGAATCACGCTAGCTGAAACCCCACGAGAAGAACCATCTGGTACATGATTTGAGTTAGCTTCCATTGTACATGCGCTCAAGGTCTGGAGGCATTATTTATATGGCGTGTCTTGTGAGGTATATACGGATCACCGGAGTCTCCGTCATTTGTTTAAACAGAAAGATTTGAATTTGAGGTAGCAGAGATGGTTGAAGCAGTTGAAGGACTATGTTATCACCATTCTTTATCATCCGAGGAAGGTCAATGTAGTAGCTGACTCCTTGAGTATAAAGGCGGGGCGCATGGGTAGTTTTGCATTTATTCCAACTATAGACAGACCGTTAGCTACGGATGTTCAGGCTTTGGCCAACAAGTTCGGGAGGTTGGATATTTTGGAGCCTAGTAGAGTACTTGCTTGTGTTGTGTTGCAGGCATCTTTGTTTGAGCAGATTAAGGCACGCCAGTATGATGACCACACTTTCTTGTCCTTAAGGACACGGTGCAGCGAGGCGGTGCCAAAGAGATGACTATTGGTAATGATCGGGTATTGAGGCTTCAAGGTCGATCAGTGTTCCTAAGGTGCATGGTTTGAGGGAGTTGATCCTTGAGGAGGCTCATAGTTTGTGGTATCCTATTCACCCAGGTACTACAAAGATGTATCACAATATTATACAGCATTATTTGTGGAGAAGGATGAAGAAGGACATCGTTGAGCATGTTGTACGGTGTTTGAATTATCAACTGGTCAAACATAAGCATCAGTGTCACGACCCCAAATCCTAACAGGTCGTGATGGCGCCTATCGTGGAACTAGGCTAGACAACCATCACATTTCTACGCATTTGTTCTATTATAACATTTCACAATTCAATAATAAACAGCAAACATAGCATAAAATAACTTCTTTAAGTCTTAGCGCCCCAATAATAGTCTAAACAACTCTAAATAAAACCTCCCAAGACTGGAGTCAACATGGTCACGGGCATCTACGAAATAAAACTAACTCTACTAATGTCTTGAATAAAGTCTAGGAATGAAATGCTAAAACGTAATAAGGAAGGGAAATGGAGAAGTTGTGGACGCTGGACAGCTACCTCGAAATCCCGTAGAACTACTGCTAACAAACAGAGACAGCTACTGCTCCGAGCTAGTACCTGGATCTGTGCACAGAGGCACATGGAGTAATGATGAGTATGCCAACTCAGTAGTAATGAAAATAAATCACAGTCTGAGAAATACGAAACACACAACACAGATACACCAATTCACAAAACAGTAAATCACCAAGTCACCATAAGTATTCATCAAATACATAAGTTGAAAAACCAATTTCCAGAAATCTTTTGAAACAAGTATAATTTTAATATATCTCAGTAAAAATCAGTTTGAAAAACGAAGTGAATCGTAGTAAAAAACTCAGTAAAATTTTCATAAATCTGCCCTTAGGGCCATAATCATTTCTCATAACAATCTCAGTATCAGCCCATCAGGCAACCTCACAGTCACTAAGTATATGCTCATCAGGCAACCTCACAGTCACTCAGTATCAACCCATCAGGCAACCTCACAGTCACTCAATATCAGCCCATCAAGCAACCCCACAGTCACTCAGTATCAGCCCATCAGGCAACCTCACAGTCACTCGGTATCAGCCCATTAGGCAACCTCACAGCCACTCAATATCAGCCCATCAGGAAACCTCACAGTCACTCAGTATCAGCCCCGCGGGCAACATCACTCAGTAGGTACCTGCGCTCACTGGGGGTGTGTACAGACTCCGGAGGGGCTCCTACAGCCCAAGCCACAACATGTCATAAATCACACACAATATTGGCTCGCAGCCTCTCTCATATCACAACATCCTCACAATAATGGCCCGCAACCTCACTCAGTCAGACACTCTCAACATGCCCTTCAGGCCATAAATATACCGGGTTCTAGACCCAAAAAACTGTGTTTCATTTTCAATAAATAGTATCAAAATACTCCGAGTGTCAAAACAATTATCAAGAAACGACTGAGTAAAAATCATATCATATCAGTGAGGAAAATAGTAAAATCAGCCCTCAAGGGGTAAATTAATCGACACTAGGCCCCAAACATGGCTTACAACCCAAAACATATCAAGTATATATCAATACTATTAAGCATAGACTTTAAAATCAATTTCGCAACTCAATAGTTGCCTAAATAGGGAATATATTTCCAAAGTTCCAACCTTTGCATTCCAAAACTCGTGAAAGGGTGCAGAGTCCGGGGTTTCATACCCTCAAGACAGGATTTAAAGACATTACTTACTTCAAACTAGCCCGGAAACTATTCCGCAATACGCTTGCCTCTCGAATCAACTCCCGAGCGCTCCAAACCTACCAAAGTTCAGATTTTTATCATAAATTTATGCTTAAGGAAGGAATTCCAATTGAAAAATACCAAATCCGAAATTAGCCAAAACCCGACCCCCGGGCCCGCGTCTCGGAACTCGACAAATTTTATACCAAAATGTTCTTCATCATCTCACGAGTCCGTACATATAAAGAACGCTAAAAGCGGAGTTCGTTTGACCCCTCAAATCATCCCTAGAAGGTCTCATAATCTCAAGCCCTAACCCCATCTTTTTCTACTGATTTTCATGAATTAAACACTGAGATTATGTTCCTTAATCACCTATAATCAAGTTTTAAGGTCCAAAATACTTACCTCTATGATGAATACTGATTTTCCCTCTTCAAAATCACCTCAAAAGCTTCTTTTCGTTCAAAAATGGTGTAAAAATAGGTTATGGTCGCAGAAGGTTAAATTTTATATTGCCCAGTTATTTCTTCACTGCGATCGCGGGAGTCCCCACGCGATCGCGAAGAACATTTTCCACTGACCCTTAAGTTACTCACTACGATCGCAACATGAGCTACGCGATCGCGATGCTCATTATTCCTGGCCTATGCGATCGTGTCCCCCATCATGTGATCGCGAAGAACACTTTCACTTCCTCACGCGCCCCCCTCTCTTACTCTACGTGATCGCGACTTATCCCACGCGATCGCACTGAACAGACTCCAGTGCTACGCGATCGCACCCCATACTCTGCGATCACGAAGAACAAAAATGGAAAAATCCTCACATTACTCTACGCGATCGCGGACCAACCTATGCAATCGCGATGACCATTTTGCTGCTGCACTGACACCAGAAAACAACAGTTTTTGCTAAGTCCAAAGTGCCCGTTAATCACCCAAAATCAATCCCGAGCCCCTCGCGACCCCAACCAAATTTACCAACACATAATAAATGATCATTAAAACTTAGTTGCACTTTAAAAACACTAAAAACAACGTCAAAACACCAAAATCACATCGGATTCAAGCCTAAGAACTTTGAAATTTCTAAAATCCACCAACGATGCCGAAACTATCCAAAACAACTCTGATTGACCTGATATTTTGCAGACATATCCAAAATGACATTATGAATCTGTTTCAACTTCTGGAATTCCATTCCGACCCCGATAGCCTATTTTCCACTGTCGACCAGAAATCGCCAAAAACTAACTTTCGCCAATTCAAGCCTAATTCTACACCGGACATCACAAAATTATTCTGAATACACTCCTAAGTCCCAAATCACCTAACGAAGCTATCCGATCCATAAAATCCACATTTCGAGGTTGTTTACCAATAAGTCAACTCTCGGTTGACTTTTCAAACCTTAAGGCTATATTTAAAGACTAAGTGGCTAAACTCTCACTACCACTATTTCTATTTCAAGCCTACCAACTCTAACACATCAATAACAGTATAACCAACCTATAACAATTAAATAACCATAATTATAATGCAGGTTCTATGTAACGACAGACCGGGTCGTTACAATCAGAGACCGGGTGGTTTGCCTCAAAGGTTAGATATACCGGACTGGAAGTATGAGATTATCACTATGGATTTTGTGGTTGGGTTACCATATACCTTGAGGAGAATTGATGATGTGTGGGTCATTGTGGACAAACTGACCAAGTCTGCACATTTTATTCCGGTCATCACTTCACACACTTCTAAGTAGTTAGCTCAGATTTATCTTAGGGAGATTGTTCGCCTGTATGGTGTGCATGTGTCTATCTTCTCGGATCGAGGCACTCAGTTTACATAACATTTTTAGAGAGCAGTACAACGTGAGCTGGGAATGCAAGTTGAGTTGAGTACAACATTTCATCCTCAGATAGACGGACAGTCTGAGTGGACCATTCACATATTAGAGGATATGTTGAGAGCACGTGTAGTTGATTTCAGAGGCTAGTGGTATCCGCCTACAACAACAGCTACCAGTTGATTATCCAAATGGCCCCGTACAATGCCTTATATGGGAGACGATGACGTTCTATGGTTGGTTGGTTTGAGCCTGAAGAGGCTCGATTGTTGGACACTGATTTACTTCGTGATGTTTTGGAGAAGATGAAGTTAACTCAGGAGCAGCTTCATATTGTGCAGTCCAGGAAGAAGAGTTATGCCAGTAGGAAGGTTAGCGATGTAGCTTTTATGGAGGGTGAGGCGGTAATTCTCAGAGTTTTTCCTATGAAGGGCGTGATGAGTTTCGGGAAGAAGGGAAATTGGTGCATTGGTCTATTTGAGGTTCTGGAGAGAGTGGTCGACGTGTCTTACATGCTTGTTTTTCCACTTAGCTTGTCAGGAGTTCATAATGTGTTTCATGTTTATGCGCTCTGGAAGTATCATGAGGATCAGCCAAATATGTTAGATTTCAGTTCGATGCAATTGGATGGGAACTTGGCTTATGAGGAGAAACTAGTGTCCATTTTGGACAGGTAGGTTCAGAAACTAAGATCGAAGGAACATACATTGCTGAAGGTTTAGTGGAGAGGTCAACCGATTGAGGAGGCAACTTGGGAGACTGAACATGATTTGCAGAGTAGATATTCACATTATTTTGGCATTCCAATATGTTTCTAAACTCTTTCAAGGACGAACATTTATTTAAGAGGGAAAGAATATAACGAGCCGCCTGGTCGTTTTGTGTATTTGAGCCCCGGTCCCCTATTTGATATTTCCTATATATGTATTTATTATTTTGTGACTTATGTGGTTGATTTGTTTTGATTGGGGAAGTTTGGGAGTGATTTGTAATACTTATTGTAATTTATGGAAGCTTAAGTTATAAGAATTGATCGAGGTTTGACTTTTGTGTAAACGACCTCGGAATGATATTTTGATTGTCCCAATTGGTTCGTATGGTGATTTTGGACTTCGTCGTATGCCCGTATATGGATTTTTAGGTTCCTAGGTTGATTTGGCTCTATTTAGTGAAAGTTGGAAAGTTGAAGGTTTAGAAGGTTCATAGGTTTGACCGGGAGTTGACTTTGTTGTTATCGTATCTGGGTTTTGGTTCAGGAAGTTGTAATAGGTTAGTTTTTCCATTTGAAGCTTGTGTGAAAATTTTGGGTTTATTCCCGATTGATTAGGCTTGAATCGGATGCTTGGTTCGAAGTTTGGATGTTAATGAACTTAAGAGAAGCTTAATATGTGTTTTGATCGTCGATTCTTGGTTTTAATGTTATTAGTTGTGTTTTAAACATTCGGATAGGTTTGAATTAGGTATTGGAACTTGTTGGCATTTATTTCAGAATGGTTTCGAACCAATTTCCCTTGTTTTGGGATTGCTGGTTTCTGGTGAAGAGGGTCTTCTTCGAGATCACAGAGGGAGGCTCGCGATCGCAAAGTGAAAATTTTGGTAGACAAGGTTTTACACTTCACATTCGAGGGACAGGATTCGTGTTCACGCTTAGGAGCTGTGTTTGTGAAGGCATGTGGTTGGGCAGGAGATTTGCCTACACAATCGCGTGGGTGTCGTCACGTTCGCGTAAGCTTGGATGGTGACTAGTCGCGTGAGTGATTCGGTTCGCAAATGGCAGTTTCTAGTTGGTGAGTTTTTGTCTTCATGATCGCGATGTAGGTCCCGCAATCGCGATGCATAGACCTTGCTTTAAATTTCTATTTTTGGGGCTTTTACCTAATTTATCATATTTTGAGACTGGGAGCTGGGATCGAGGCAATATTCTAGGCGATTTTTACCTACTTGGATTGGGTAAATGTTATTTACTCAGATGTGATTATTAATCATGATTCTACCCTTGATTTTGACATTTGATTGTTGATAAAAAATTGGGGGTTTCGGCAAAATATTTCAAAAGTGAAAAATGGAGATTTAAACCCCACTTTGGAGTCGATATTTGATGAAACTTGTGTATTTGGATTCGTATTACAATAGGTGTTCAAGATTTATGAATTTTATTGGATTTTGCGAGGCGGGCCTAGGCTGACATTTTGGTTGACTTTGTGCAATTTATTAAAGATTCAATCTTTATTGTTTGGGTTCGATTTCAATGACCTTGTTAGATGCTATTGAGTTGTATTTGGCTAGATTCGGCTCGTTCAGAGGTCGATTCGATACGAAATGCTATTTTTGGAGGTAAGAGGCTACCGGATGGAGGTAAGTCTCTTGGCTAACCTTCTTAAGAGGAAAACCTCTAGGATTGGACTTGTTAACTATGTATTGAGGTATTGGGGGTGGTGTTTATACGTGGTGGCGAGCGTATATGTATTCAACGAGTTTATACCATGAATCTGGGTAGAAATTAGAATATTTTATGCTTTGTTTGGTTATGTGCTCGTTTGACTCATAATTTATTTATCTTTGACTATGTTTGCTCTCTTATTCATGCTAGAAATTATGCTTGGGCTTATGATTAATTAGGCATGGAAACTTATTCTTGATATGTTTAAATGAATAATTATTCGTAGTCACATAGAGATTTCATGAGCACATATCTGTATGATATTTATTAAATCCCTGTGCATTCTTGAGCATATCCGGAGCATCTAGTGTCACGACCCCAAAATCCGGCCTTAGGGATCGTGATGGTACCTAGTCTCTACGTCTAGGTAAGCCTATCACACAATAACCTCAGACAAGATATAACAATTTAATATTAAATAAAACTGAGAAAAATGGCCCAAAACATAGCAAATACCATAATACAACTTTCACAATACCAAAATCTGATAATACAGAGTCATAAGTTGTAAGGAGACTACACAAGATATTTCATAATACAATACTATTTTAGATCACAATTTAAACAGTAGCACAAATGAAGTAAGATGGGTGACTCTAATGCTTGCGAGCAGAATGACAGGTATACCTTGAAGTCTCCAACTACACAGGCACATCTCTAAAATAACAACATGATCTCGAGTAATTGGATCTGCACAAAATGTGCTGAAGCATAGTATAAGTACACCAAAATTGTATCCAGTAAGTATCAAGACTAGACTTGGTGGAGTAGTGACGAAGTACAAGCTAAGACACTCACTAGACATAAAAACTTGTGTAGAATATTAATATAAATCCAACAACGGAAAATAAAGGCAATAAACGGAAAGAAGAATAAACATGTGATAACCAACAAAATAATCAAAACACAGTTAAAATACAAGTGAGAAAAATTAAGGAAAGCAATAACAATTCAAATAATCAGGTTGTTCCAACACCGAATATACAACAAGAATCACCCCGCGGTACTACACCTCATAATCACAAATCATAAATCTCAAATCATAACTCTTACACACATGGCAACCCGCTCACATTATCAATCACTTTCGCACAATAAGGACCTTGTGGCACATCGTATGTCGTATCCGTGTCAATTACAAATAAATGTTCAAAAGTTTATTTAGACAAAGTAAAGCAAGATATCAATTTAAATAAGTAAAGCGTAAAATGATATAATGGGTTTATTTTAAGAATCATATAAAGTAAAACATGATAACAAATTAAATAAAGTAAAACATCAATGAAATAATGAGTTTATTTTAAGAGTTAAATAAAGTAAAGCATGATTGTTGATACCCAATTTTTTCTTATAATATTTTTAAAATGCATATATACCTCCAAAACTATGCATTAGCATCAATTAGTAATTTTTCATAATTTCTGCATTTTTTAAAGATTTTTGATTAATTTATCCCAGTATTTTTATTATATAAATAATTAATAATTGCATTACAAATGACTTTATAACAATCTCATGGCTTAATTTTACTATTTATACCTATACTAAGCTTAAATTATTTCATAAGTAGCCACATTTCTATTTTTTGGTTATAATTACAATAACTTTGCAATTATAGCACATGTATGCATTATTACATTATTTTCCCAGAAAATAGCTTTTTGTATTTTTTTAAAATACTGAGTAATTGTTTTAAAACATTTTTAGGCATGAAAATTATTTTTATAATCTGTAAATTATTTTTGTAAATTATTTTATCAATTAATTGGGTATTTAACAAATAGCCTTTTTAATTTCTTCAATTTTTCGGACCTAACCCCTTAATATCAACCCAAACCCTTTAATACCAACCCAATTTCAATCTCAGGCCCAATATATACCTGCCCGACCCAATAACCCCATTTAATCATGGCCGTTGACCTTTTAGATCAACAATCCACAACACTTCTTACCATTTTAATTCAACAACCAACCCTAACCCCCCCCCCCCCTATTCTCTCATTTCGCCATCATCGTCCCCCCTAATCTCTCAATTCTCTCTCAACCCAACCTAAACCCTAATCGCCGTCACCGGCAAGAATTTCCTGTCTGTGGAGTTTCCATGCATTCTCCGACCATTACCGGCCTTCTATACCTCCTGGTTGTTTGATTACATGGATCCTTAGAAGAATCTAATGGAAATTCAACTTAGTTCTTGCCTGAAACTTGTTTACTGGCCTGTCTAGGGCCATTCTCGTTTGTGAGTACAAATTTCCTCTTATTTTTAGTTTGAATCTATGGGTTTTTTACCGAGTCTCTTTATCTTTACTGTTTTTGAAAACCCTAGTTTCACTACTATTTGAATATGTTTAGATCTGAAATGATTCGAGTATTATCGGTTGCTTTCTCTTGAAAATCTTTTATTTTAGTTAACTACTTCGATTTTATTCACTCTTTCTGAAGTTAAGCCTCGCCCCAGACTTTTCTTCAAAGGTTTTTTCTAATTTTCCAGTGTTTAAACTAATTGTTCTTCACTATCTTGACTGATTCTCATGTATATGCTTAGATCCCAAATGTTTATGTTTGTGACATTGACTTCTTCGAATTTCTCCCGTTATTATGTTTATTTCTGTGAACCAATCATATTAACTGATTCTATTTAAGGATTTGAAAAATCTTTCTTGTTAAAATCAGTATTTTTTGAGATTTTTACTGATTGATTCTTATTAGGAATTCGAATAATTGTCCTGTTAAAATAAGTATTTGTTGGGGTTTTTACTTGTTTCCTTATTTGTGACCTTGACTAATTATACTTGCCTTAATTAGTTATCAGTACGGTTTAGGGATTTGACTGACTCCTGATATGGTATGATATTGATTTCTTACCTTAGTTGAGCCACAGTTCTGACCGTTAACTGACTCTCCCCAATTAAAGGGGTCTTTTTCGAATTTCTCTATTGGAATTGATTTCATAATTGGCTAATTAATTTTAATTGATTGAACTGTGATTTCCTTTACCTTATTTGTTTTACTCCTTAAGTGCTATATATACACTCTCATTTTGATTCTTAAAGACGAACAACAGTTCAAACACACACACACACAAACAAAACTTTACTCTCATCTCTCTGCTACTTGTGTTCATTGCCTGTCTAGCCGGCTGAAAGCCAAGGCTCGACTGTTGAATCCCTCCTACTTTACCTTCTGTTTTTCTTCCTTAACTGGTATGTTTCTACTCCTAATGTCGTTCATTCTACTATGAAGTTCAAATCTATGTGTTCTTTGTTGCTCTATTTCTGTTAAGACGATGTCTCTAGTATAATTACTTATGTACTTAATTATGTATTCCTTTCTGCTCATTGCTTTGACCAGCATGTTTAAGTTTCACTCTTTCTTGTTTACTGCTTTGATCATCATGTTTACTTCAGTATGAGTATTTCAATCCTTCCTGTTTACTGCCTTCAACCAATATGTTTACTTTATGTTTAAGACTCTTGTCTTTCCTTCCTTGCAATTCCAACTAGTATTGCTATTTGTGTAATTTATTTGCTGCCTTCCTTGGTCTCAACTAACATAATCACTTCTTTACCACTGCTTTTAATCAGAATGCTTGCTGTTGTGTTTAAATTATGTGTCTTCTTGTCTCTTGCCCTAAGTTCGTATGCTTGCCCTATCATTAAGTATGACTGTTAGACTCAAGTAATTCAATTTTTTCTGGTGAATGTTATAGAATGTCAACTAACCCCTTGCCTACTCCATGTCCCTGTTGCTCAATATGCTCTCACTCTCACCCTGTTTTTATGTATTTCTGATTCAAGCTTCCTGTGTTCCCAACCCATGTTACCTTCCTGTGTAATTGTTTGTTCTCAGCATGTTGTATGCTCACCTAAGGTTAATTAACAAACTGAGTTGAATCTGGGAAATATGAAGCTTTGTGACTGTGTTTCTACTTGTTGTTGTTTGCTGAACCTTTCTTTTTAGAATGTTCCTAAACTGTTTTCGCTCCTAATATGTTTTCACCTCTAAACTACTTTCACTCCTAAATGCTTTTACTTCTAAACTACTCTCACTTCTGAACTATTTTACTCCTGGAATGTTTTCCTAAAACTGTTTCGACTATTTCAAGCACTCCCACTCCTACTCTTAGAATATTTAGGATTCTGCCCCTCCAGTGTGTGTACTGCCTAGGAATCCATGAGATTCCTCCGAACTCTGGCACATTGGGGCGGGCCCTTCCACATTGCACAAAAACTACTTTCTCATTAAAAGGATCTTGGTGTGAGCATTACTCGGGGTCCCTGAGGCCCTAGGGAACTTTGACACACCAGGATACCCTCTCTTGGACACTATGAGATATGGTACTTTGGACTGTTTGAAGGCCTTGTTTTTCCAGGTTTACTTTGGGCGTATTCAAGCTCCCTATAGCATAGCATTATTTATTTCTGAAATTCATTTATGGTCTGTAATAATAATTCTTGTAAACAGATATTGGGGATATTAGTAAAAAAGGGGGGATTTTCATATAATTTTTGTGGGGAAATCGGGTAGAAATCATGCTCTTAGGATTCTTATGACTATTTTCTTGCATTAGAAACCATGCTCTTAGGATTATTTTGTGCATTAGAAAACATGTTCATAGGCACCATACCATTTGTTCTAAAAGTTCTGCTTTCTCAAGATTTGCATACTCATGTCCGCTTAGAAATCCTGTCATTAGGTTGCTATTAACTCTGCTTAACAATCATGATCATTCTCTTGTGTGCATTAGAAATCATGCTTTAGGATTTTTATTGCACTCGCCTAAATTCCCTGCCTATATCATATAAAAATCAGTAATTCCAATGTCTATGAGAGTAAGTTTAAAAGTGGCGCCAACACCTAGATATCATGTTAAAGAAATAAGTATATAAAACCAGTTCTATAATGTTCAGCACATAGACATGCTTATAGTATATAATGAACTCAAACTGCCTGTTTAAAATCACTTTGATTAAGACTCTGATTGCAATTAGATATCATGCCTATAGGACATCTCAGATCCACGCCTAGGCAAGCCTGTAGGATAATTAAAATCTTGCAAATCGTAAAACTATGCTTTGCTTAACTATTTGTGAACTACCCAAATTCAGCAAGCCCTAAAATCAGTAGGCAAATTGATTAGGTCTCCACTGCTTTGCTTTAACAAATGCTGCATATATACTATTTTCATGCTCACTTAGATATCCTGCTTTAGGACTTTGAAATGTATGAAATCCTGTTGTTTGAGACGTGCAATTGACTGCTTATTTGTGGAGGTAAATGTGAGCCTCCTTAATTGTTCCTTTACCTGACAGTCCTACCTGTTTTAATTGTCGCTTAGATTTTCTCCTTTTAAGCACCTTAGGAGAGTCTAGAACAGCCTTAATTAGAGGTCCTAAACACTTCCAGGGCCGTAAGTAAGGGACGGGTAATGCACGCATATAGTATATTTAATTAGAATTGCTTCTATAACCACTAAGGGGAGGGTAATTGGGTAGTAAAGGATATGATGACTTGTGGGCTAATGCCATGTGTAACCCCTTTAATTGAGGAAGGTTTACCGGGTATTGCATAGATGTGATCCTATAGGCTAATAAACATAGGAACTCCCTTGTTTTTTTTAATAATCTATATGTTCTTAAAATGCTTTATTTGCTTAATGACTAATTCGCAAAATGAGTTTAGCCGGGACCCACCGTTGTGGACCTCGAGGGGTTCCTAACACCTTCCCCTCAAGGTAATTTCAAGCCCTTACCCGACCTCTGGTAACACAAATCGGTTTATATGAGTTATTTGCAATAGGTGCCCTAACGCACCTTAAAAACCCGTTAGGTGGCGACTCTTCAATTTCTATACCCCTTTCCCAAAAAGAAATGAGTTGTCCCAAAGAATGTCGAAACCTTGACTCTGCTGAAAAGTGGGAAAAGGGGGCGCGACAGCATGGAGACTCTACTGAGGATTTTAGGCTTTCACCATAACAAATTTGCTTTGTGAATTAGTCTAAACATGCTTTACTCTGTTGATACATGAGCACCCTTTTTCTTTCCCTTTATGTGAACTTAATTGTTTTTTAGCATTTATTTCCTTATTCGAAACTGAATTGTTTCTTTGTTTTCCTTCTTAATGACTTTCAATTATAAATACTGTATTTATTGCTTTTCTAACATGCAAATATTTGACAACATGCTATTTATTGCTGCATAAATCATGCTCAACATCATATTCCACTCGTGCGTAATCAATCCTATAGCAACGCTTGATGAGTGGTTGCGCTCTTCCAATATATCACTCCTTAAATTCGGAAAGGCTTATTTGTGGTAAAACTAGTCGATCAGCGGTGCAGTCGACGGTTTCGTGTCTTTCCCCCTCAAGTTGTCCGCTTGAGGGTACCGGTTTAGACCCCCATAGAAACCTTACTGTTATTATAATTGTGCATGCATCATGGTCAAACCTAGCCGGCTTAATATGTTGTCCGCATAATACCCTTTAAGACGAGCCTTATCCAAAGTCCACCGGGGTTTCCATAATCCTAACGGACGCAACTACGTTTTGTGCGTTAATTTGGAGAACTAAATGCCAATATGCTAATCAGGAATGTATAAATAGTCGAATCAGGTGGGGGGAAATGGCCTAACCTTCTTTGTTTTGCAGAAAATAAGGCACGAGGTCCCCAGATTCGTCATGGTCAGCAACATACCACCACTGCTACTAGATTGGTGGGAAGATCTTCCCTCGAGTGATAAGAAACATGTGAAGAAAATCCTAGGAAACTTGCCATCCTTGCTAGACATTCAGCCAAACAATATGTTGATCGAAGCTGCAACTTTATTTTGGGACAGTGAGAGGGCTGTGTTTCATTTTGGGGACATAGATATGACCCCGCTCCTAGAAGAAATAGGAGGATTTGCTGGGCTGCCCTGGGACAGCCCTGGGCTATTGGTACCGGAGAACCGCACTAGTAAGGGGTTTCTAAAAATGATGGTTCTAAAGAGGAACGCTGACTTGGAATGCTTAAAGAAATCCTATATACCATTCAATTACCTGTATGAGAGATACAATCATAGCAAGTCTTACCGTATGTTCCATGATGAGTTTTCCATCACTTCTCTGGGTCACATCCGTCGCAGAGTTTTCGTGTTCATTGTATGCTTCTTGGGTCTGACAATGAAAAGGGAATGAATCCCCACTAGACTGGTTATGGTCACCAAGACCTTAATGGAGGGAATCGAGGGACAAACATACACCATAATCCCTATGATCATAGCTGACATCTACCGGGCTTTGGATCGCTTCTAGAAAGGGTTCAACATTTCGAGGGTTGCAATCTGCTGCTACAATTGTGGTTATTGGAACATCTCCAAAAGGGTCAATATCGCCAGGAGTTTCCACGAAGGGCGTGGAATGATCATATTGCCATCCATCATCCTAAGCAGATGACTTACATTCCGGACAGGTTTGCTCAACCGGAAAGTGCTAAGGAATGGGTAGCGTTCTTCGATAATTTGACTGAAGAGCAAGTCCAGTGGATGTTTGAATGGTTCCCTACTAACGAGTTCATCATCAGGTCCAGGGACGCTCCTCACTTAGTATTGATCGGGTTAAGGGGAATACACCCCTATGTTCCCATCAGGGTTATGACACAAACAGGAAGGGAGCAAGTCGTACCACGGGTTGCGAAGATGAGTCACTTCCGAGCAGATTTTCAAGATCACGACATACCCTACAGGTTCCATGCTCAACATATGTGGCACTGTAAGATCATTGTGGAGAAGAATGCCATTGAGCCAGACAGGTATCATGCAGGGTATGCACCCTTTTACCTTTACCCGGCATGGTTGGAGGATAGCCTAGATGGGGTAGTGAAGCCATGAATCGGTCAAGGAAATAGGATCATAGATGAAGATGCTGAGACCCAAGTCAAATACAACAAACTGCGCAAGAGGATTCATGACTCCGAGGCGGAACATCAGGCGATACACGAGACCAACATGAGACTGATCAGTGAATGGAAGGAGATGGCTATTACTTCTAATAGAAGGTTAGAATATCTGGAGCAAGGTTTGATGGAATTATAGGGAAAGATAATAAAGAGGATTGACGACTGCCAGAATGCTAAAAAATGTGAGGGGGGGCATCTAGCCAGAGCCTACCTGCTGCTGGGGCTGCGCGAACTGGAGAACTTGATCGATGGAGCTAGGAGAACCAATCATGGGGAGGGTCCTTCTGGGACCAAGTAGACTAGATTTATTTGCTTTCCAAAATGTAATAAGGCCAAGTGCCAGTAGTGACTTATCTTTATTATCTTAGTGTCGTTTTGGGATTCATTTATTTTTATATTAATGAAATGAGGCATTTATTGGCATCTAAGTTCTTCAAATCAACTTGTCGCTAGGCCTACCTCGGGCATAACGAGGCTCCCAAATTAGGATGTGAATTTACATTTCTGCAATATGTGTTTAAATACTGCAAATACTTTTCAGAACTTTTACTGACTTGGCTACCTTTTGTTTTTCTTTGTGATTATTCCCATTCCCCAAAGGTTGGTTCGTGCATACTGGTATCATCAGCTTATCACACAAGATCCAGGGGCCCTCCACATTCTCCTCCTCCTAGTCCACCAAAAGGCAAAGGAAAAGCAAAGAAGGATGATTTGAACGGCACCAGAAAAGAAAACAATACACATGTTGAACATGCAGAAGCTTTTGATGGTCGTGGTACTCATGCTCCAAATGACGCAGTTTCACGGCTTGAACAAAAGATACTAGAACTTCAGGGTGAGCTTGAGCATGTCCGAAATTTAGCAAACCTATGCTTCACACTCAGTGTCCCAGACATCAATCATGCAAACACCCAGAACCCCGCACCACCTCAAAACACACCCAACAAGCACCCACAAAATCCTCTCGCACCTCACCATTATACGACCCACCACAAAACCAAACTATTCCTCCACAGTACCAGAAAAACACCTACCATACTCCAAAAAATACTCCACCAATCATTCCTGAACCCCAGAACTCCACTAATGATCACCATTATACCCAAACGCCGGTCACCAAAATAATCCTACATATGTGGAGACCTTACCTCACTCCACTCAACCCATACCCCATGCACCGGAATGTGTTGAGAAGGACATGCTCATTAAGAACCTGGCCGAGGAGCTCAAGAAGTTGACAAGTCGGGTTCAAGGTGTCCAAGGAGGAAAAGGGATAGAAGGTCTGAACTATGAAGACCTATGCATACAGCAGGATGTAGAACTGCAGGAGGGTTACAAACCTCCCAAGCTCGAAATGTTTGATGGAACAGGTGATCCCATGGTACATCTCAGGACTTATTGTGACAAGCTTGTAGGGGCCGGAAAGGATGAAAGGATCCGAATGAAGCTTTTCATGAGGAGTCTTACAGGAAATGCTTTGTCTTGGTACATCAGCCAGGATCTTAATAAATCGGCCAACTGGGTGAGTATGGCTTCTGATTTCATGGACATATTCAGGTTTAATACAGAGAATGCGCCGGATGTCTTCTACATTCAGAACTTAAAGAAGAAGCCCACTAAGACCTTCCACGAGTATGCTACTCGTTGGAGGTCAAAAGCAGCCAAAGTTAGGCCAACATTGTACGAGGAATAGATGAACAAGTTCTTTGTCAGAGCACATGATTCGCAGTACTATGAAAGATTGATGGTTATTGAAAACCATAAGTTGTCCGATATCATCAAACTCGGAGAAAGGATCGAAGAGGGCATTAAAAGCGGGATGGTAACAAACTTTGAGGCGTTGCAGGCCACGAATAAAGCATTGAAGTAGGGGGGTATATCGAAGAATAAGGATACGGGAACAATGATGGTCGCCCAAGGACCCAAAACTGCACTTCTATATCAAACCTCCCCACTTACATACCAAGCCCCTCCACCCACATATCAACCCTCACCTCCCAGATATTTCCAACCAGCCACTACTTATCACACATATAATTCCCAACCATCTCATTTCTAGTCACCTCCAACCCGTCCGAACAACCCAAGACCTCGACCCAATTTTGACCGTAAACCACCCAAACAATATACCGCCATTACTGAACCGATTGACCAGCTGAATGAAAGGTTGAAGGTTGCTGGTTACATAGCTCCTATCCTTACTGTGGCCATGAAAAACTCATCCCAATGGGTCAACCCAAATAAGACCTGTGCATATCATTCTGACATGAAAGGGCACACCATTGACTAATGCCGAACACTGAGGACAAGATCCAGACCTTGATTGATAATAAGGTTATCCATGAAAAGTAAGCTACACCCAACGTCCGAAATAAACCCCTCCCAGATCATAGAGTTGAAGGTATCAGGGTGATAAAAATCGATGAGGAATGGGATCCCGAGGGATCAATTGGACTTATCAAAGAGGGTGATGATCCCCAGAAACCCGCAGTCACACTCAATCCCATTATAGTGAAGATACAACTGCTAGTGGAGGTCGAGGTAACTGCCTCAGCTCCCTTTGAAGTTGAGGTGGCACCGCCTGCATCTGCACTGGTTCCATTCGAGGTGGAAGTAGCTACACCATTTATAGTAGCGGTATCAACCACACCGCCTTTCAACACCAAGGCTGTGCCCTAGGATTATGTGTCCGAAGCTAGAAAAAAAGGAAATAGCGAAATAGAATAATTCGACGTTGTGCAAGGAATGACCGGATCATGAGGAGTCTATACACCGGAGCACTTGGGAGAATCCAGTAAGCAGGACTCTAACAGACCGCCCGTTATTGAAACAAGCCCGAATGACCTTTGGAGGAAAGTGCAAGTGTGGGAGTATTTAGTCATCGATCATTTGAACAAGACTCCTACTCAGATATATATCCTGTCGCTGCTACAGAATTTAGAAGCACACATGAATGCTCTCTTAAAGGTGTTGAGCGAGGCATATGTACCTAACAACATCACTAGCGGAGAAACGGCTAATATGGTGGGACATGTGCTGGAAGAGTCATCTCTCTGCTACTTGTGTTCATTGCCTGTCTAGCCGGCTGAAAGCCAAGTCTAGACTGTTGAATCCTGCCTACTTTACCTTCTATTTTGATTCCTTAACTAGTTTGTTTCTACTCCTAATGCCGTTGTAACGACTCGGTCGATCGTTCCGTAGAATTTGCATTATAATTGCTGTCATTGACTTGTCATAGGTTGGTTATACTGTTTATGATGTGTTAGAGTTGGTAGGCTTGAAATCGAAATGGTTGTAGTGAGAGTTTAGCCACTTAGTCCTTAAAAATAGCCTTAAAGTTGGAAAAGTCAACTGAGAGTTGACTTATTGGTAAACAACCTCGGAATGCGGATTTTATGGCTCGGATAGCTTCGTTAGGTGATTTGGGACTTAGGAGTGTGTTCAGAATAATTTTGTGATGTCCGGTGTAGAATTAGGCTTGAATTGGCGAAAGTTAGTTTTTTGTGATTTTCGGTTGGCAGTGAAAAATAGGCTATCGGGGTCGGAATGGAATTCTGACAGTTGGAACAGATTCGTAATGTTATTTTGGATATGTCTGCAAAATTTCAGGTCAATCGGAGTTGTTTTGGATAGTTTCGGCATCGTTGGTAGATTTTAGAAATATCAAAGTTCTTAGGCTTGAATCCGATGTAAATTTGGTGTTTTGATGTTAGTCTTGGTGTTTTGAGAGTGAAACTAAGTTTGGATGATCATATGTGATGTGTTGGTATAATTGGTTGGGGTCCCGAGGGGCTCGGGATTGGTTTCGGGTAGTTAACGGACTCATTTGGACTTAGATAAATTGCTGATTTTCTGGTTTTTGTGCAGCAGGGTTTCCTTCACTGCGATCGCGTACTGAGAGTCGCGATCGCGTAGTTCAAATTGATAGGGGCAGAATTTTACTCTCGCGATCGCATAGGTGTGTTCGCGATCGCAGAGGTTGAGCAGGCTGAGAAGTGCGATTGCGTGGGGCGTATTGCGATCGCGTACGGATAAAGGGGTGCGCGTGGGGGCTGGTCAGGTGTACTTCGCGATCGCGTGGGATGACTTGCGATCGCGTACGTGTAGGCCACAAGTAACTGCGGTCGCGTAGCATATGTTGCGATCGCAGAAGGAAAAATGAGGCAGCTGAAAAATTGTGCTCCGCGATCGCGACTGGAAGTCCGCGATCGAGATGAATAATTAACTGTGCTTATTTAAATAAACCCTTCCGTGACCTAAACCCTCTTTACACCATTTTTGTACGGACAAAGAGCTCTTGAGGCAATTTTTGAAGAGGAAAATCAGTGGTATTCGTAGAGGTCAGTATTTTGGCTCTTAAAACTCGTTTATAGGTTACTATAGAACATAATCTCAGTATTAAGTTCATGAAAATCAGTAGAAAAATGTGGGCTTAGGGCTTGATATTATGAGACATTTAGGGAGCAATTTGAGGGATCAAACGAACTCCGATTTTTGTGTTCTTTATATATACGTACTCGTGAGAGGACGAAGAATATATTGGTATAAAAATTTCTGAGTTTCGGGATGCGGTCCCTGGGTCGGGTTTTGACCGAATTCGGATTTTTGAGCTAAATTCGATATTTTTCAATTTGGAATTTATTCCTTAAGCATAAATTGATGATAAAAATATGAACTTGGTAGATTCGGAGCCTTCGGAAGTTGATTCAAGAGGCAAGCGCATTGCGGAATAGTTTCCGAGCTAGTTTTGAGGTAAGTAATATCTTTAAATCCTGTCCTGAGGGTATGAAACCCCGGACTATGCACCCTTTCACGGGTTTTGAAATGCAAAGGTGGAAACTTTGGAGATATATTCCTTACTTAGGCGACCATTGAGTTGCGAAACGGCTTTTAAAGCTTATTTCCAATAGTACTATATATACTTGATATGATTTGGGCTGTAAGCCATGTTTGGGGCCTAGTGTCGACCTGTTTACCCCCTGGGGGTTGTGTTTACTATATTTTCCTCACTGACATGTTATGATTTTACACTCAGTCTTTTCATGATAAATTGTTTTGACACTTGGAGTATTTTGATACTATTTATTTAAAAATGAAACACTGTTCAGGCCTATATTGTGAGGAGGCTTTCAGGCCTTATATGAGGGAGGCTTTCAGGCCTATATTGTGAGGAGGCTTTCAGGCCTTATATGAGGGAGGCTTTCAGGCCTATATTGTGAGGAGGCTTTCAGGCCTTATGTTGTTATAGCGCTTGGGCTGTAGGAGCCCCTCCGGAGTCTGTACACACCTCCAGTGAGCGCAGGTACCTATTGAGTGATGATTATTGCCCGCGGGGCTGATACCGAGTGATGATTATTGCCCGCGGGGCTGTTACTGAGTGATTGAGAGAATGCCTGAGGGGAAACTATTACGAGAAATTATTTTGGCCCGAGTGGCAGATTATGATGATTTTACTAAGTTTTCAAACTATGATTTACTTCGTTTTCAAACTGTTTTTTACTGAGAATTTTACTGAGACATACTGATATTACACTTGTTTCAAATGATTTATGGAAATTGATTTCGAACTCATGTATTTGATGAATACTATCTGGTGACTTGGTGTTTTACTGGCTTTTATGAATTGGTGTATCTGTACTGTGTGTTGTATAATTCTCAGATTGTGATTTATTTTCATTACTACTGAGTTGGCGTACTCATAAAGACTCCATGTGCCTCTGTGCACAGATCCAGGTAACGATTTGGAGCACTAGCTGCCTTGTTCGTTAGCAGCAGTTCACGGGATTTCGAGGTAGCTGTCCAGCGTCCACATCTTCTCCACTTCCCTTCCTTATTTAGTTTTAGCATTTGATTCAGAGGCATATATATTATAGTTTTAGTAGAGTTAGATTTATTTATTCTTAGATGCTCATGACTATTGACTTCAGTCTTGAGAGGTTTTGTTTAGGTTTTGTTTAGACTATTATTGGGACGCTAAGACTAAATTACCCTATACTATGCTTGGTTGCATGCTTATTATTAAATTGTGAACTATTATAAAAGAACCAATGCGTAGTAAAGTGATGGTTGGCTAGCCTAGTTCCACGATAGGCGCTATCACGGCCTGTTAGGATTTGGGGTCGTGACAGCCGTTCATTCTACTATGAATTTCAAATATATGTGTTCTTTGTTGCTCTATTTCTGGTAAGACCATGTCTCTAGTCTAATTACTTATGTACTTAATTCCGTATTCCTTCCTGCTTATTGCTTTGACCAGCATGTTTAAGTTTCACTCTTTCTTGTTTACTGCTTTGATCAGCATGTTTACTTTGGTCTCAACTAACATAATCACTTTTGTATCACTGCTTTTAATCAGCATGCTTGCTGTTGTGTTTAAATTCTGTGTCTTCTTGTCTCTTGCCCTAAGTTAGTATGCTTACCCTATCATTAAGTATGGCTGTTAAACTCAAGTAATTCAATATTCTTGGTGAATGTTGTAGAATGTCAACTAACCCTTTGCCTACTCCATGTCCCTCTTGCTCAATATACTCTCACTCTCACCTTGTTTTTATGTGTTTCTGATTCAAGCTTCCTGTGTTCCCAACCCATGTTCCCTTCCTGTGTAATTGTTTGTTCTCAGCATGTTGTATGCTCACCTAAGGTTAATTAACAAACTGAGTTGAATCTGGGAAATATGAAGCTTTGTGACTGTGTTTCTACTTGTTGTTGTTTGCTGAACCTTTCTTTTTAGAATATTCCTAAACTGTTTTCGCTCCTAATATGTTTTCACCTCTAAACTACTTTCACTCCTAAATGCTTTTACTTCTAAACTACTCTCACTTCTGAACTGTTTTACTCCTGGAATGTTTTCCTAAAATTGTTTCGACTATTTCAAGCACTCACACTCCTACTCTTAGAATATTTAGGATTCTGCAACTTCAGTGTGTGTACTGCATAGGAATCCATTCCTCCGAACTCTGGCACACTGAGGCGGACCCTTCCACACTGCACAAAAACAACTTTCTCTTTAAAAGGATCTTGGTGTGAGCATTGCCACTACTACAAAAAAGGATTCTAGCGGCAATAATAATGGCTGCAAAAACTCTTACCAGCAATTAGTGATTTGCCGCCATTGCCAGCGTCGCTAAAAGCTTTACCGGCCATTATACAGAGTGCTGGTAAAGGTCTCATTTCTTGCCGATAAAATATCTAACTTTTAGTAGCAATTACAATAGCCACTAAAAGTGCCCCCTAAATCAGCTTTTTTATATGGTTTTAATGGCTTTTGTTATAGCCGATAATTATTTGTTTTATTGCTGATAAGAAAATTTAAGGATCATTATATTAACATCAAAACAATTGGAAATATTATTCTCATCTTTCATTTAAAAGGTGATTCCAACATCATCAATATACTTATTAGCATAATATTCACAACGAAATAATAACATACTAATACTTTTTTGATAAAATAGGCTAATATTCATCCTAAAAGACAATATATTTCTTTAAATTCATCTTGATATTTCAAGAGTGTCAACAACGACAAAACAAAAAATACATCATTTGAATCTGAAAGTTAGTGTCAGATTGAGTCAAATAAGTACCATCATCAAATATCCATAATCCAAGACAATAGTTAAGCCTATTAATATTTCTCTAACTCTTGATTTTTGTAAATATTGATCTTAATGATGTCTTCCACATGCTAAACTTCTTTTGCTTGTCTTTCGCAACACAGTCATCTATACATCTTCTCCTTTCACATCCTACACTCGTAAGTTTTTATCTGCAAAATCATCAATGTACAGTACTTGCATGTCATCATTGAGTAAATACCAATAATTGAATTTGTGGTGAAAAGGAGAAAATGATTCAAGAGAATCAAAATTTCAATTATTAACAAGTGGAAATAATATTACAAAATAAACCAAATAAGTTGATTGAAACGTATAAAAATAAACAAGTAAAGAGAATTACAATAGAAGAAAGAAACACAATGAAAATGTAGTCACTTTTAAATACTCAAAAAGACAGCAGCAATTGCTGAAGTAAATCAAGTAACAAGGTTTCAGTTGGAATCACTTGAAGAATGGTTTACTACTTACATCTCAATATAAAAATGTTGAATGTAGTATAACATCCAACAGGAAAATGAATAACTTTAGTTTTGTGTAGCTCATGTTAGACAGTACCATCATCTTAGTTTTGACATAGAAGCCATTAGCTACAATAGAATAGTAGTCAATGGATGAAAATAACACATGTTAATTCATAATCTCTACAACCACAATATGTGCATCTGTATTATCATTAATTATTCCTAGAATCTCTACTACCACACAAAAAGATAAACAGCAGACTCAGATATATATAAAAACTGATCAGAGATAAAGAATCAAGAGTTTAGCAATTAACAACATAATATGTTAAAGTATATCAGTGGAAAGGTTTCCTGCCTGAGAATAATGACAAACAATGAGTAAGGCTTGACTCTTGATGAAAATATAAACATAAGTATGACGTTTTCCATGACAAAAATAATTGACGAACAATTCAGCATGATTCCATTTAAAATATCTTGTTTGAGTAATTCCTTAAGGACTTCTGAAAATCAAATAGTATTACCTAATGGCATACCTCGCCTAAAACCAAGGGCAGATGTGGAGTGTTGATGACAGGTTCAGTTGAACCCATGACAGTAAAAATTTGTATGTAAGAATTTGTTAAAATTACAAAAAGAGTATATATATATATATATATATGTGTGTGTGTGTGTGTGTGTGTGTGTGTGTGTGTGTGTGTGTGTGTGTGTGTGAACCCATAAATTTTAAAATATAATAGTTTCAATGCTAAAATCTTAAAAATTGAACACATAGAGTTTAAATGCTAGATCAGTCTCTATGGCCAAAACAGAATAGCAGTGCATATGTAAAATAATTAGAACATCATGGAGATCAAGAAACATCATCTCAAGTGCTTATTTAAATATTTATCGAAATTAGCTACGCAAACAAATCACAATGCAATAATGCTTATTCTTTACAGGAGATATAAAATTATACTCGGATAAGATTTCTGAAGCAAGGGATGATTAAAAATAAGAGTTAACACATAACAAAATTTCAATTTTGAGAGTTAAGAGTATAGATAGGATGCTGAAATGTACTTACTACTCAATTTTCAGGAAAGTGGGATAGTGTAACAACATAGGATTCCAAGGAATAAAGTTAATATGTTAACAAAAGAAAGAACGAAAATGAAGAAAGTAATACAAAGTGGAAGAATAACAGCAAGAAAAATAATAGAAAAAAGGTTGACTTATTCGGGAAGATGGAAATTACCAGTCATATCTCACCTGTTCCTTGTGCATACACAATGAATACACAATAGTTCATTTGAAAATTGAGAAAAAATTGATTAATACAGTACCAAAAAAATTGAAATACAAGACACAGGTGGCTTGAGGAGTTAGTGAATGAAAGGAGATGGCTATTACTTCCAATAGAGGGTTGGAATATTTGGAGCAATGTTTGATGGAGTTAGAGGGAAAGATAATAAAGAGGATCGACGACTGCCAGAATGATGAAGGAGGCGATGGAGGACATCTAGCCAGAGCCTACTTGCTGTTGGGGTTGCGCGAACTGGGGAACTTGATCTATGGAGCTAGGAGAACCATGCCCGGGGAGGGTACTTTTGGGACCAAGTAGAATAGATTTATTTTCTTTCCTAAATGTAATAACCCCAAGTGCCAATAGTGACTTATCTTTATTATCTTAGTGTCGTTTTGGGATTCATCTATTTTTATATTAATGAAATGAGGCATTTATTGGCATCTAAGTTATCCAAATAAACTTGTTTCTAGGCCTACCTCAGGCACATCGAGGCTCCCAAATTAGGACGCGAATTTACATTTCTACAATATGTGTTTAAATACTGCAAATACTTTTCAGAATTTACTGACTTGGCTACCTTTTGTTTTTCTTTCTTTCTTTTTGATTATTCCCATTCCCCAAAGGTTGGTTCGTGCATATTGGAATCATCATCTTATCAGACAAGATCCAGGGGCCCTCCACATTCTCCTCCTCCTAGTCCACCAAAAGCCAAAGGAAAAGCAAAGATGGATGATTTGAACGGCACCAGAAAAGAAAACAATACACATGTTGAACATGCAGAAGCTTCTGATGGTCGGGGTACTCAGGCCCTAAGTGACGCAGCTTCACGGCTTGAACAAAAGATACTGGAACTCCAGGGTGAGCTCGAGCATGTCCGGAATTTAGCAAACCTATCCTTCACACACAGTGTCTAAGACATCAATCATGCAAACACCTAGAACCTCGCACAACCTCAAAACACACACAATAAGCGCCTACAGAATCCTCCCGCACCTCACCATTATACGACCCCACCTCAAAACCAAACTATTCCTCCACAGTACCAGAAAAACACCTACCATACTCCAAAAAATACTCCACCAATCATTCCCGAACCCCAGAACTCCACCACTGGTCACCATTATACCCAAACTCACGGTCACCAAAATAATCCTATATATGTGGAGACCTTACCTCACTCCACTCAAACCATATCCCATGCACCGGAATCTGTTGAGAAGGACATGCTCATTAAGAATCTGGCTGAGGAGCTCAAGAAGTTGACAAGTCGGGTTCAAGGCGTCGAAGGAGGAAAAGGGATAGAAGGTTTGAACTATGAAGAACTATGCATACAGCCAGATGTAGAACTGCCGGAGGGTTACAAACCTCCCATGTTCGAAATGTTTGATGGAACAGGTGGTACATCTCAGAACTTATTGTGACAAGCTTGTAGGGGTCAGAAAGGATGAAAGGATCTTAATGAAGCTTTTCATGAGGATTCTTACAGGAGATGCTTTGTCCTGGTACATCGGCCAGGATCCTAAGAAATGGGACAACTGGGTGAGTATGGCTTCTGATTTCATGGACAGATTCATGTTTAATACATAGAATGCGCCGGATGTCTTCTACATTCAGAACTTAAAGAAGTAGCCCACTAAGACCTTCCGCGAGTATGCTACTCGTTGAAGGTCAGAAGCAGCCAAAGTCAGGCCAACATTGGACGAGGAACAGATGAACAAGTTCTTCGTCAGAGCACAGGATCCGCAATACTATGAAAGATTGATGGTTATTGAAAACTATAAGTTCTCTGATATCATCAAACTCGGAGAAAGGACCGAAGAGGGCATTAAAAGCGGGATAGTAACAAATTTTGAGGCGTTGCAGGCCATGAATAAAGCATTGTAGTCGGGGGGTATATTGAAGAAGAAGGACACGGGAACAGTGATGGTCGCCCAAAGACCCAAAACTCCACTTGTATATCAAACCTCCCCACTTACATACCAAGCACCTCCACCCACATATCAACCCTCACCTCCCAGATATTCCCAACAAGCCACTACTTATCACACATATAATTCCCAACCATCTCATTTTCAGTCACCTCCAACTCGTCCAAACTACCCAAGACCTCGCTCCAACTTTGACCGCAGACCACCCAAACAATATACCGCCATTGCTGAACCCATTGACCAGCTATATGAAAGGTTGAAGGATGCTGGTTACGTCACTCCTATCCCTGCTGTGGCCATGGAAAACGCATCCCAATGGGTCAACCCAAATAAGACATGTGCATATCATTCTGGCATGAAAGGGAACGCCATTGACAAATGCTGAACACTGAAGGACAAGATCCAGACCTTGATTGAAAATAAGGTTATCCAGGCAAAAGAAGCTACACTCAACGTCTGAAATAACCCCCTCCCATATCATAGAGGTGAAGGTATCAATGTGATAGAAACTGATGAGGAATGGGATCCCGAGGGATCAATTGGACTTATCAAAGAGGGTGACGATCCTAAGAAACCCGCAGTCACACTCAATCCCATTATAATGCATATACAGCCGCCAGTGGAGGTCGAGGTAACTGCCTCAGCTCCCTTTGAAGTTGAGGTAGCAGCGTCTGCAACTACACCGGTTCCATTCGAGGTGGAAGTAGCTACACCATTTACAGTAGTGGTATCAACCACACCGCCTTTCAGCACCAAGGTTGTGCCCTGGGATTATGTGTCTGAAGCTAGAAGAAGAGGAAAGGCAAAAAAAGAAGAATCCGGCACTGCGCAAGGAATTACCAAAACATGAAGAGTCTATACACCGGAGCATTTGGGAGAATCCAGTAAGCAGGCCTCTAACAGACCGTCCATTATTGAAACAGGCCCGGATGACCTTTGGAGGAAATTGCAAGCGAGGGAGTATTTAGTCATTGATCATTTGAACAAGACTCCTACTCAGATATCTATCCCGTCACTGCTATAGAATTCAGAAGCACACAGAAATTCTCTCTTAAAGGTGTTGAGCGAGGCATATGTACCTAACAACATCACTGGCGGAGAAATGACCAATATGGTGGGACAGGTGCTTGAAAGTCACAAAATCACCTTCCTCGAGGACGAGTTGCCACCCGAGGGTTTAAATCATAATAGGGCTCTGCACATTACCGTGCAATATGAGGATAATTTCATTTCCAGAGTTCAGATCGATGGGGGATCCAGTCTCAATATTTGCCCGTTGACAACATTGAAAAGGTTGGGCAAAGGCTTGTATGAAATACGAGAAGGGACTATAAATGTGAAGGCATTTTATGGGTCTCAGAGAGCCACCATTGGAGAAATCATTCTTTGTCTATAGAAGGGGCCTACCTGGTTTGATGTCGAGTTCCATGTGCTGGACATATCTGCATCATACAATCTGTTATTGGGACGACTCTGGATACATGCCGCTGGGGCTATAGCATCAACTCTGCATCAGGCAGTGAAGTTCGAGTGGAACCACCAAAAAGTAATTATCCAAGGAGATGGGAGCAACCCCATTTATACCCGTCAGACCATCCCGGTAGTCAAAAATAGAAGAAGGATGGGTGGAGAAACCTATCATCATATCGAGCGGGTCAACGCGATCGACAAAGATAAGTGGTGGGATAGTAAGATAGCAAGCATGATGAACTGGTGAGGGTATGATCCTGACAAAGGTCTTGGTAAAAATCTTCAAGGCATCACCAAGGCAATACAGCCAAAGCGCCATGATACCACTTTCGGGTTGGGATATCAGTACACCTGGCAAGAGTACAATGACTGGTCACCACCATGGCATGGTCCGTACTATCCACTTGAGCAGCCTATACCGCATCTGAGTCAGACTTTCCAGCAAACCGACATCATATGGGGATCAGAGGAGGAAGAAGCACTGGCAGCCTTGAGGAATCTGTTCCTGGAAGGTGATGACATGGATTACTGTGTAATTGTTGAGGAGGAGAAAGAGGAGGAAGGCCCTACCATCCGAGATGTGGAGAGAGGATCATTCCTCAAGAATTGGACTGTCAGACCATCCATGGCCCGACGAGTCCCTTGGTAGCAAGGCTGAACATCACTATTTATCTTACTTTACGATAAAAATAATGATTTCCACTTTTGCATTTTGTTTTAATAATATTTACAATGTTCCAAAACGCTGTTTTAATTATTGAAAATCGCATTTGTTTGACTCTTTCAATGAATCGATGTTTATTATTACCATTTTTCTCTCATATCTTTATCTATACAGCATTACTATTTAATATCTAGATGAACCGACAATTGTGACATGTAATGAGGCAACACAACAAAAGGAGTGATTCGGAAGAAGAGGATGTCATACCCGAGGAAATCGTCAGAGAAGTAGAAAACTTTGAGAACAAGCCTAAGTCCAACCTGGAAGAAACTGAAATAATCAACTTGGGAGATTTTGAAATTGTCAAGGAGACCCGCATCAGCATTCACCTGTCGCTATCAGAAAAAGAAGAATACACACAGTTCTTGAAGGAGTATGAGGACATCTTCGCATTGTCATACAATGATATGACCGGGTTAAGTACATCCAGTGTAGCTCACAAATTGCCTACAAACCCAATGTGTCCGCCAGTGAAGCAAAAACTCAGGAAATTCAAGCTGATATGAGTCTGAAAATCAAGGAGGAGGTTACTAAGCAAATCAAGGCCAAGGTCCTCAGGGTGGTGGAATACTCAACTTGGTTAGCCAACATTGTGCCAGTTCCGAAGAAGGATGGGAAGGTCAGAGTCTGTTGATTATCGGGATCTCAACAGAGCCATCTAGAAAGATGATTTCCCACTTCCAAACATACACATCTTAATCGACAATTGTGCTAAACACGAACTCCAGTCATTTGTAGATTGTTTCGTCGGTTACCATCAGATTTGGATGGACGAAGAGGATGCTAAGAAAATGACTTTCATTACACCCTGAGGGGTATACTACTATAAGATGATGTCGTTCGGCCTAAAGAACACTGGGGCCACCTACATGAGGGCCATGACTACCATCTTCCATGACATGATACGCAAGGAGATCGAGGTGTATGTGGATGACGTCATCATTAAATCCAAGAAATCCACGTATCATATAGAAGACTTGAGGAAATTCTTCGACAGATTGCGGAAGTACAACCTGAAATTAAACCCCACAAAGTGTGCATTCGGGGTTCCTGCCAGAAAGTTACTTGGGTTCATTGTCAGCCACCGAGGGATAGAATTAGATCCGTCAAAAGTGAAAGCATCCAGGAGCTACCACCACCAAAGAGTAAGAAGGATGCAATGAGTTTTCTAGGATGACTAAACTATATCAGTCGTTTCATAGCCCGGTCCACAGTTATATGTGAGCCAATTTTCAAGATATTGAAGAAGGATGCTGCAACTAGTTGGACCGAAGATTGTCAAAAGGATTTCGACAAGATCAAGGAGTACCTATCAACACCACCAGTCTTGGTCCCGCCAGATCCAGGTAGACCACTGCTACTCTACCTTGTAGTGCTAGATGGAGCCTTCGGCTGCGTTCTAGGGCAGCACGACAAAATAGGGAGGAAAGAACAAGCCATCTATTACTTGAGTAAAATGTTCACTCCATATGAAGCGCGGTACTCTATGCTGGAACATACTTGCTGCGCTCTGACCTAGATAGCTCAGAAGCTGAGGCATTACTTCTGTGCTTACACAACTTATCTCATATCAAGGATGGATCCCTTGAAGTATATCTTTTAGAAACCCATTCCCACTGGCAAGTTGGCTAAGTGGAAAATCCCATTGAGTGAGTTCGACATTGTTTATGTGACTCAGAAATCAATCAAGGGACATGCGCTGGCGGATCATCTTGTTGAAAACCCTGTGGAAGGAGAATACGAACCCCTGAAAATGTATTTTCCCGATGAAGAGGTACTATTCATATGAGAGGACATTGCTGAGTGCTACGAAGGTTGGAGAATGTTCTTTGACAGAGCAACCAATTTCAAAGGAGTCGGCATTGGAGATGTTTTGGTGTCGGAAACTGGCCAACATTATCCGGTGTCGGCAAAACTCAGATTTCCCTGCACCAACAACATGGCGGAGTATGAAGCTTGCATACTAGGACTCAACATGTCCATCGACGTGAATATTCAGGAGCTGTTGGTGATCGGTGATTCATATTTGCTTATGCACCAGGTACAAGAAGAATGGGCCACTAAAAACTCCAAGATATTTCCATATCTGCACTACGTGCAGGAATTGAAGAAGAGGTTCACGGAGATAGAGTTTCGGCATGTTTCAAGGATTTAGAACATGTTCGCCGATGCATTGGCCACTTTGTCATCAATGATACATCATCCAGACAAGAACGTCATTGATCCTATCCCAGTAAGGATCCACAACCAGCCAGCATATTGTGCCCATGTTGAAGAAGAAACAGATGGGAAACCTTGGTTGTCCAACGATTTCTTCCACAACGGAGGAACCCTATATAGAAGGACTCCTGATTTGGGGCTATTGAGGTGTGTCGACGCAAAGGAAGCTTCTAAGTTGCTTGAAGAGAAACATGACGGGACCTGCAGCCCGTATATGAATGAATTTGTCCCTTCCAAGAAGATACTCAGGGCCGGTTATTTCTGGATGACCATGGAGACAATTGCATTCAGTATGTCCGGAAATGCTACCAATGTCAAGTACATGCAGATATGATAAAAGTGCCGCCGAATGAGCTCAATGCAACAAGCTCACGTTGGCCATTCGCCGCCTGGGGAATGGATGTCATTGGTCCAATCGAGCCCACCGCCTCAAATAGGCATCAGTTCAACTTGGTAGCTATTGATTACTTCACCAAATAGGTCGAAGCAGCATCTTACAAAGCAGTGACTAAGAAGATTGTGGAAGATTTTGTCCGCGGCCGGATTGTTTGTCGGTTCGGAGTTCCAGAATCCATCATCAATGACAATGCCGCCAATCTCAACAGTGACTTGATGAAGACCATGTGCGAGACTTTCAAATTAAGCACAAGAATTCCACAGCATACAGACCTCAAATGAATGAAGTCGTAGAAGTCACCAACAAGAATATCAAGAAGATACTGAGGAAGATGGTAGAGAATCACAAACAGTGGCATGAGAAGTTACCATTCGCTTTACTGGGATACCACACCACATTTCACACATCAACGGGGGAAACTCCCTATTTGCTGGTTTATAGTACTGAAGCTGTTATTCCCGCCGAAGTGGAGATTCCTTCTTTGAGAATCATGCAAGAAGCTGAGCTCAGCGACTCAGAATGGATAAGGAGCCGTTATAAGCAGTTGGCCCTCATAGATGGAAAGAGGGTGAACGTAGTGTGTCACGGACAACTTTATCAGAACAGAATGTCCATAGCCTTCAACAAAAGAGTCAAGCCAAGACAGTTCACACCGAGGCAGCTGGTGTTGAAAAAGATATTTCTGCATCAGGATGAAGCCAAAGGGAAGTTCTCTCCCAACTGACAAGGTCCTTACATGGTTCACAGAGTATTGACAGGAGGAGCCCTCATACTTGCAGAAATGGACGGAGAAGTCTGGCCAAAACCAATCATTTCAGATTGAGTCAAGCAATACTATGTGTAACTATTTATGTTTCCGCAAATGATGTAAATTGAACTACGCTCGACCTGATTCGCGTTTAAGAGGGGATATGTAGGCAGCCTTGTGGGTTCAGTCACAATTCAATAAAATTTCTATTTTTCCCCACCATCAGAAACTAGGGAAGAATTTTGAGGAGGACCCTCAAAATTCTACAGCAAGAAAAGTCGCAATGTCTCGGATCATGTCACAGTCACTGGTTCATCTAACCAATTTCTAAAAAATATATTTTACTATGTCTTTGAAAACTATGCATGCTTTCTTTTGAAATAACTCTGTTTAGCAAGCGCTACCCCCCAAAGATTTGAACATGATCTCCAGACCTAACAAGTAAAGTCAAGCAAGAAAACGGAGGCACAAACCGACCTCCCCCTTACAAAACTCATGATTTTTCTTTGAATGCAAGAACAAGGAATATACACGCCTCGAAATCATAACCTTCATAACGACAACAATACTGAATCTACTTCCATCTAAGAAATACTCTGCCATCACCGACTATTTGCTCTATTTGCCCGGGACTAAGCCCTGTCCCAAATACCCATGAGGCTAAGCCCTGCCTCTCTATCTGCATAAGTCTAAGCTATGCCTTCTATTTGCATAAGACTAAGACCTGTCACAAATCCCTGCATGAGGTTAAGCCCTACCTCTCTATCTGCATAAGGCTAAGCTTTGCCTTCTAGTTGCATGGGACTAAGCCCTGTCCCAAATCCCTGCAAGAGTCTAAGACCTGCCTCTCTATCTGCATAAGGATAAGTTATGTCTTCTATTTGCAAGGGACTAGGCGCTATCCCAAATCTTGCATGAGGCGAAGCCCTGCCTCCATATCTGCATAAGGCTAAGCTTTGCCTCCATATCTGCATAAGGCTAAGCTCTTCCTTCTATTTGTATGTGACTAAGCCTAGTCGCAAATCTTGCATGAGACTAAGCTCTCTCTCGATCTTGCATGAGGCTAAGCCCTGCCTCCATATTTGCATAAGGCTAAGCACTGACTTCTAGTTGCATGGGAGTAAGCCATGTCCCAAGTCTTGCACGAGGCTAAGCCCTTCCTCCATATTTCCACAAGGCTAAGCATTGCCTTTTATTTGCATTAGACTAAGCCATGCCTCCATATCTGCATAAGGATAAGCTATGCCTTCTATTTGCATGGGACTGAGCCTTGTCCCAATTCCTACATGAGACTAAGCTCTGTCTCAACCTTACATCTGCATAAGGCTAAGCTCTGCCTTCAATTTGCATGGGACTAAGCCTTGTCCCGAATTTCTGCATGAAACTAAGCTCTGTCTCAACCTTACATCTGCATAAGGCTAAGCTCTGCCTTCAATTTGCATGGGACTAAGCCTTGTCCCGAATTTCTGCATGAAACTAAGCTCTGTCTCGATCTTGCATGAGGCTAAGCACTGCCTTCTACTTGCATGGGACTAAGCCATGTCCCAAGTCTTGCACGAGGCTAAACCCTGCCTCCATATTTGCACAAGGCTAAGCATTGCCTTTTATTTTCCTGGGACTAAGCCATGTCCCAAGTCTTGCACGAGGCTAAGCCCTGCCTCCATATTTGCACAAGGCTAAGCATTGCCTTTTATTTGCATGAGACTAAGCCCTGTCGCAATCTTCGCATGGGACTAAGCCTTGTCCTGAACCTTGCCCGAGACTAGGAACTGTCTCCCCTGCACTATCTATTTTCTCTTCTTTCGGGCTAAGCTCTGCCCTCAACTTCATACAAGACTAAGCCTTGTCTTGTTGCTCCTGACATCACATTGTTGCATCTCATGGGCTGAAATATCGCCAACTTGTCCGAAGGCGTCATAGTCTAAAGGCATCATCCTCATAGCCGGAAGACACCATGTCATGGCTTGAGGATCTCTCAAACCTGCATATCATTATTACAAGGCATCATGGTTCAGAGGCACCATTTCCATGGCCCGAGAACATCATCTCATGGCTTGCGAATATCTCATTGAACAATTCATGGCCCAGGACATCATGGTCTAAGGACGTCATCCTTAACCGTCCAAAGACGATTCTCATGGTCTGAAGGGAATTTGCATCATGTTTAAATTTACGCACAGATATATGCTTTTAGTACGTCTCTTACTTGTAGGTGATTCGATGATAAACCGCTACCTCAACCGGATCAATCCTACTCCAGCTCCCTCACATTGTCTCAAACTTGACCGCAACCATTGCGTCGATCCCAAAATCTTGCGTCCGTCCTTGTGGTAGCTTCATCGGTATATTTCACCGATGAATCCATAACTACACACAACTTGATTCCTGTAATACCAGGGATTGTAGGAAGCTCAGAAACCAGAGCCGGCGTAAATCTCTCAAACTATCTCGCTCGGTCAAAATTGGCCATCATATCTTTACCCGACAACTCTTTCATCCTTACCGGGTAAAGAGGGGCAGTTGTTGATAACCAAATTTTCCCTATAATATTTTTAAAATGCATCTATACCTCCAGAACTATGCATCGGAGTCAATTAGTAAGTTTTCATAATTTTTGCATTTTTTTAAAGATTTTGAGTAATTTATCCCAATATTTTTATTATATAAATAATTAATAATTGTGTTATAACAATGTCATGGCTTAATTTTACTATTTATACCTATGCTAAGCTTAAATTATTTCATAAGTAGCCATATTTGTATTTTTGGTTATAATTGCAATAACTTTGCAATTATAGCATGTGTATGCATTATTACATTATTTTACCAGAAAATAGCTTTTTGTATTTTTTTAAAAATACTGAGTAATTGTTTTAAAACATATCTAGTCATGAAAATTATTTTTATAATCTGTTAATTATTTTTATAAATTATTTTATCAATTAATTGGGTATTTAACAAATAACCTTTTTAATTCCTTTAATTTTTCGGACCTAACCCCTTAATATCAACCCAAACCCTTTAGTACCAGCCCAATTTAGACCTTAGGCCCAATCTATATCTGCCCGACCCAATAACCCCATTTAATCGTGGCCGTTGATCTTTTAGATCAACGGTCCACAACACTTCTTACCATTTAAATTCAACAACCAATCCCTCCCCCCCCCCCCCAATTCTCTCATTCCGTCGTCATCGTCTCCCCTAATATCTCCATTCTCTCTCAACCCAACCTAAACCATAATCGTCGTCGCCGGCAAGAAGCTCCTGTCTATGGAGTTTCCGTGCATTCTCCGACCATTACTGTCCTTCTATACCTCCTGGTTGTTTGATTACATGGATCCTGAAACTTGTTTACTGGCCAGTCTAGGGCCATTCTCATTTGTGAGTACAAATTTCCTCCTATTTTTAGTTTGAATCTATGGGTTTTTTACCGAGTCTCTTTATCTTTACTGTTTTTGAAAACCCTAGTTTCACTACTATTCGAATCTGTTCAGATCTTTGTAGATCTGAAATGATTCGAGTAGTATCGGGTACTTTCCCTTGAAAATCTTTTGTTTTAGTTAACTGCTTCAATTTTATTCACTCTTTCTGAAGTTAGGGTTCGTCCCAAACTTTTCTTCAAAGGTTTTTTCTATCTTTTCAGTGTTTAAACTAAATGTTCTTCACTTTTTTGACTAATTCTCATGTATATACTTAAACCCCAAATGTTTATGTCTGTGACACTGATTTCTTCGAATTTCTCCCGTTATTATGTTTATTTCTGTGAACCAGTCATATTAACTGATTCTATTTAGGGATTTAAACAATCTTTGTTGTTAAAATCAATATTCTTTAAGCTTTTTACTAATTGATTCCTATTAGGAATTCGAATAATTGTCCTGTTAAAATCATTATTTGCTGGGATTTTTACTTGTTTCCTTATTTGTGACATTGACTAGTTATACTTGCCTTAATTAGTTATCAGTACAGTTTGGGAATTTGACTGACTCCTTATATGGTATGATATTGATTTCTTACCTTAGTTGATCCCCAGTTCTGACCGTTAACTCGCCCTCCCAAATTAAAGGAGTCTTTTCCCGATTTCTCTATTGGAATTGATTCCATAATTGGCTAATTGATTTTAATTGATTGAACTGTGATTTCCTTTACCTTATTTGTTTCACTCCCTAAGTGATATATATACACTCTCATTTTGATTCTTAAAGACGCACAACATTTCAAACACACACACACACACACACACAAAACTTTACTCTCATCTCTCTTACTTGTGTTCATTGCCTGTCTAGCCGGCTGAAAGCCACGGCTAGACTAGTTGAATCCTGCCTACTTTACCTTCTGTTTTGCTTCCTTAACAGGTATGTTTTTACTCCTAATGCAGTTCATTCTACTATGAAGTTCAAATCTATGTGTTCTTTGTTACTCTATTTCTGTTAAGACCATGTCTCTAGTCTAATTACTTATGTACTTAATTCTGTATTCCTTCCTGCTTATTGCTTTGACCAGCATGTTTAAGTTTCACTCTTTCTTTTTACTCCTTTGATCCGCATGTTTACTTCAGTATGAGTATTTCAATCCTTCTTGTTTAATGCCTTCAACAAATATGTTTACTTTATGTTCAAGATTCTTGTCTTTCCTGCCTTGCAATTCCAACTAGTATTGCTATTTGTGTAATTGATTTGCTGCCTTCCTTGGTATCAACTAACATAATCACTTCTGTACCACTACGTTTAATCAGCATGCTTACTGCTGTGTTTAAATACTGTGTCTTCTTGTCTCTTGCCCTAAGTTAGTATGCTTACCCTATCATTAAGTATGGCTGTTAGACTCAAGTAATTCAATATGTCCTAGTGAATGTTGTAGAATGTCAAATAACCCCTTGCCTACTACATGTCCCTGTTGCTCAATATGCTCTCACTCTCACCCTGTTTTTATGTGTTTCTGATTCAAGCTTCCAGTGTTCCCAACCCCTGTTCCCTTCTTGTGTAATTGTTTGTTCTCAGCATGATGTGTAACGACCCGACAGGTCATTTTGAGATCCAACGTGTCGTTCAGCAGTTGGGAGTCACGAACAGCTTCATTTCAGGTATATTTACTTGTGCATATGGTCGGAATTAAAATTCAGGAAGATCGGAGTTGAATGTAAAGGAAGATTCTCATTTTAGAAGTCTTAAGTTGAAGAAATCGAGTAAGGCTGGGATTTTGAGTAAACGACCTCGGAATCAGGATCTGAAGGTTCCAGCAGGTTTGTATAATGATTTCGGACTTGGGCGTATGTCTGGAATGGGTTTTGGAAAACCCGGGAACAGTTCAGCGCATATTGTGGAAAGTCAGTATTTTAAGGAAATTTCCTAAGTTTGACTTGAAGTACATTTTAATGATATTGAGGTCTGTTTGGGATTCCGAGTCTGGGAGTAGCTCCGTATGGTGATTCTGGAGTTGGGAGCGCAATCGGAAGTGAATTCGGATATCCGGAAGTCAATTTAAGGTCATTTGGCTAAAGATAGAAAGCTGAAGGTTTTTGAAAAATTCGACCGGAAATGGAAATTTTGATATCGGGGTCAGAATGCGATTCCAAAAGTTGTAGCAGGTCCATAATGTCGAATATGACTTGCCTGCAAAATTTGAGGTCAATCGGACGTGGTTTGATAAGTTGCGTGATTCATGTTTTCGGCGTTGTTTGATGTGATTTGAGGCCTCGACTAAGTCCGTGATATGTTTCCAGACTTGTTGGTACGTTCGGACGAGGTCTCGGGTGTGATTCAGGGTGGTTTCGGGTCATTTCGGAGTATATTGCTGCTACTGTTTTCTGGTGTTTCTGGTAATGTTATGCGATCGCGGAGAGAAAATTGAGGGGCAAGGTTTTTGGCTTATGCGATCGCGGATGTTGGTGTGCGATCGGGAGAAGGGCTGGGCAGGCTAGTGCGATCGCAAGGAGGAAGGTGCGATCGCGGAGAAGGAATTTTGGTGGGAGCTGGAAATGGCATGTGCGATCGCAGACGACTTCATGCGATCGCATAGAAGGGCAGAACTGGGCAATGTTGATTAAAACGGGATTTTGGCATTTCTCTCTCATTTTTCAAAGCCATGGGCTATTTTTGGAGAGCTTCAAGAGAGGATTTTCGTCATCCATGTTAAGGTAAGTTACTCCTACTCATTTCAAGTTAGATACAAGATTATTACATGGATTAGAACATGAAAATTAGGGAAAATTTGAGGAAAATTTGGAAGAAACCTAGAATTTGGAAATTTGGATTTTAGCCACGAATTGAGCATGAATAATTGAGTAAAATGTGTAATTGAATTAGTAAAGCTTCGGGTAGAGATTTTCTTCAAGAAATTTTGAGGTCCGGGCACGTGGGCCCGAGGGTATTTTGGTCATTTCATTGAGCCGGGATGAGGAACTTTGTAATTTGAATTGGTTATGATCTATTGAGTATATTTTCATTGAATTATCGTTATTTGGATAGTTTGGGGAGCGCTGCGCATCCATTTTAGTCGTCGTAGAGGCTTGGAAGCCGATGATGAATCTTCGGAGCGAGGTGAGTCTCCTTCTAACCTTGTAAGAGGGAATTGTCCCCTTAGGTGTTCTATATGCTACATTTAATTGTTTGCTTCAGTACGTAGCGGCTACTATTGTTATGTCCGGGTAGTTAGGCACCACATCATGCCCTGTATACTTCTTGTAATGAATTATATGTATGTTATAATATCCTGTTGTGT